>ML385982.1:0-144970 GCA_005239525.1 Nicotiana knightiana
GTTATGCTGTTGTCAGAAGGATCACCGGGTTATGCCGGTGTCCAGGGAAGTCAACAGGTTATGTTGTTGCCTGAAAAAAAAGATCACTGGGTTATGCCAGCGTCTGGAAGTGATCAACAGGTTATGCTGTTGTTAGAAGGATCACCGGGTTATGCCGGTGTCCGGGGAGGTCAACAGGTTATGTTGTTGCCTGAAAAAAAAAAGAGATCACTGGGTTATGCCAGTGTGTGAAGATGATCAACAGGTTATGCTGTTGTCAGGAGGATCAACGGGTTATGCCGGTGTCCGGGGAGGTCAACATGTTATGCTGTTTCCTGAAAAAAAAGAGATCACTGGGTTATGCCAGTGTTTGAAGATGATCAACAGGTTATGCTGTTGTCAGGAGGATCAACGGGTTATGCCGGTGTCCGGGGAGGTCAACAGGTTATGCTGTTGCCTGAAAAAAAAAGAGCATTGGGTTATGCCAGTGTCTGAAAGTGATCAACATGTTATGCTGTTGTCAGAAGGATCACCGGGTTATGCCGGTGTCCGGGNGAGAGATCACCAGGTTATGCCGGTGTCTGCTTGGGTGCGGGACCCTATGTTGGCATCAACTGAGGACTGGGATATCCTTGGTTGAAAAATGTTTGGCCAAGAGTTGAAGATCCTATGCTACTTTTAGGGTCGCTTCACATTCAACTTCATTTCTTCTTTTTTATTTATTTTTTATTTTATTTTTTTATGCGGGAAAAGATCTTTGGAGGAAACTTCCCTTCCCTTGGAGTCAATGCTGCAAAGTTCCTTCTAGCTCTTGCGCGATTCCTTTTTATTGCATCTGCCTTTTCACGATTGCTTTTGCACCTGTTTCCTATTTCAAGCAAAGAACAATTTGTTAGTTTGAAACGGTGGTCGATTTTGCGGCCTCGATTTTCAGCTGCTTGATCTCAGTTCTTTTGGTGAAGATTTCAACCACTTGCTTGCTTGTTCGCTTGCTGGGGATTGGGTTTCCTCTCTAATCCCGGGGCCTTGGCTTTCCAGATTTCACCATGGAGATCGGTCACGTGGGACTCAACATTTTATTTTGCCTTTGTAGTCTTTTCACCTGCTTTTTCTTTGGATTTTTGGAGTATTGGGGAGGAGTTTTGGCCCCTCAAATTCTGCTGCGGCGGCTAGTCGTGTGGGATTTAACTTTTCCACCTTTATTGGCTTTTTTTTTTCTTTCCTGACTTCCCCTCCAACAGTAACTTCAGGTCGTTTGGAATATTTCATCTTTTCAAACCGTGCCAAGATTGTTAGTCACGCGGGGCTCAACCTTTCAACTACGATCGCCTATATAGGCACTTCAATTTGATTTCCTCCTTTCATGGCTTTGAGTTTGAAGTATCGACCGCTTCGGCCAGTTGGGATTGACTCGACGCTCCTGACGAGGCTGGGTGCCTTTTGCACATTAGCCCGTATCAAATGAGAGCCCTGTAAATCAGTCTTGCCATCTTTTCTTTGCCTTAGTTTCAGGACAGAGTTAGACCGAAAGGGATTCAAAAGAAAAATAAACGACAGAATGGACAACGAATTTAAACAAAAGGTGTCCCTTTTGGGGAAGGGAAAGAAGGACTTATCTGGAGTGCATGCGGACTTCAATGAACATGACATGCCCTTTGGACTGGATGCCTGATCCGTGTAAACTATTCGACTCTAAGAAATTCATCACAACTATTACCTCGAGATCTAGAAACCTTGCCTCGGACTGTGTCTATATCAGTGATTCATTATCCTTTTCGATTAATGGCGCCCTTTGCGAGTTTTCACCAACTAACCTCTCTCATTTCTCTTCTTACCGTCGCCTTGTAGTGCTCTTTGCGAGTTTTCACTAACAAGACTCTCTCATTTTCAATTTCTCTACTCACCGTCGCCTTACAGTGCCCGTGTGGGTTTTCAGCCATAAGATTCTCTCATTTTAATTTCTCTCATTGCTTGTATCCGCTCCGAACAACTGTGTTTTCCAATTTTGGACATCTATGCCGATTGATCGGAAGGACCTGCACAGGGTTTTTGGTGAAAAGAGTTTGGATTGAGCTACAGCTGTGGAACCGTTCGTGTGTAAACGTTGCTGATCATAGCATTTGCCCAACTTAAACTCTTGGGGAAATGTGAAATTTTTATTTTGGTGTGACTGAACCCCAGGGAGAGGTTGCCTACGTATCCTTTCGGAATCAAGTCGAACGTAGTTCAGGCNAAACAATGTACCTGAATTGAGCGAATGTGGCAACATCGTGTTCATGAAATTTCTACTTGATTAATGTTATGGTGCCTTGGTCCCAAATAAATGAGTCGTTGATATGAATTTGTATTCCTTGATTTGGTGATTCTTATGATGAAATTGTTTGTGATTGTGCTGTGAATGAAATTGTCAGGCGGGGTCGGGTTTCGCGCTGCAACACGAGTAATAAGGTGTGGGTTGTGGTGATAAGTATGGATTAAATAGTCAGGCGGGGTCGGGTTGCGCACCACAACACGAAGTAATAAGGTTGATGGGTTGTGGTGATAAGGGTGGCCGAGGTAATAAAGATGAAATGTGATCGTTATCACTACTGAAATGATAATCTATGAGCTCTTGAATATGATGATGTTGAAAGGTAAAAAGGAGAGATTGTGCATCTTGTTTGATTTTTGTTGTTTCCTTCCATGTGCATTGATTAATTGGTTCTATTGTGTTCCTTAATTGTGTATTGCTTGATTGTACTTGGGATAAATTTTGTTTATACATACTAGTACTATTCCACAGTACTAACGTCCCTTTTGCCAGGGCGCTACATCTTTTATATAGATGTAGGTGGGTCCATAGCAGGTTGCTCAGCTCTCCATTAGTGGTGCCTTCTCCTCATCCCTTTCAGCTGTACTGGTGAGCCCCACTTCCTCTCGGGGCCATGTGTAGTTCATAACATCTCCTTTTGAGTACATTATGTATTGTAAGGTATAGCGGGGGCCTTGTTGCCGGCAAGTATTGTATAAGCTCCTAGTACTCTTAGAGGCTCCGTAGACACAATGTGGGTGCATATGTATATTTTGGGTAGTGGTTGTATTTGCTCGTAATTGTGGTACATATTGGGAAGTGTTGTATCTATTATGTATGTTTTGGGAAATCTGGTATAAAAATGTAAAATGAGGAAGAATTGTATTTATTGTGGTAATCACACACTATTAAGCTTATCTCACTTCTTCACATAAATAATGGATGATGTAAACACGGGTAGGCGCATTGGGTAGGAAGGGCAAATCAGGTTCGCTTGACTGGGGTCACCCGGTTGAGTGCCGGTCGCGTCCCTTGATTTTGGGGTGTGACGTTGTTGTTAGTTATTACAAACCAAATGTCTAAAAGTCATCCAAATAGAAAATAAACTCCACCCCCCGAATAAAAGTAAGCATTGTCCACAATGCTCAACAAAACAATAATAAAGAAGGGTAAGAGTAAAAAAGAATCCCTATGTGGCCTTGTAAATCTCCGTGTCCATAGCAGTTTCACCGCCCTCAGTCTCCTCTGACTGGATCTCATCATCATCGACTCTAGGAGTAACTGGGTTGGTGAACATCTGACGCACTGCCTCATCAGTATCGACAGCCAGGTCTGGCTCCTCAGATTGGTCAACTACTGCTATCTTGGTTTGATGGTGATGGTGCTAATATCTGGCGCACTAGAGCTGATGGTGCTGCTAGATCTACTGGTACTGGTGGGTCTGACCCCATGAGAAAATCAAATGGAAGATCACCAACTGCTACTATCTTGGTCACCTCTCTCCTCAGCCTGTCAATTGATTTCTTGGATGCCTGGGATTTCCTCATTTTCTTTACATGCTTCCCCAACTCCTCAATCACTGCTCCATATGCTACCAAGGTGTTCATGACAGTGGTTTGTTTTTCCAAGATCTTCATCAATGTATCCTCGATTGTTGGAGAAATCTGGGGTGCCGGAGTGGATGACTGTGGTACAACAACATTAGATGTGTCAGTCAGCTTTGCAGTGTCTGTCTGCATCCAGTTGTCGTGGCTCGCTAGTGTTTGGGAGACTCGTAGCGTGGATAGTGTATGAGTTGGCATGGGCACAGGCTTCAAAGCCGATGCGGAAGGCACTGATGCTGAAGCACCTGAAGAAGGAGGTGGAGGAATAACTGCTACACCATCAGAAGGATCTTCTAAGGTAGATGGCTTGTCAACTGTCTCAGGAGCTACCTCGGGGGGCTCATCAACTGGCATCCAGTAGTAGAGGGTTGGCCCTTTTTATTTGGTTTTCCACCATCCATCAAAGAATACCATGATAAGGGCTTCTTCGCCCGCACTTTGGTATAAAAATCACTCGTCTCCACGCCCACATCCGTAAGGTATTCAGTGATAGTGTTACGATACGGGTAGGAGGTGTCACCTTTCCTGGAGACCACAGACATGTTGGCCGACATTACGACACCCACATTGATTGGGTACCCGGCCATGATAAAGTGATTAGCACTGCTCGCGGAATCAGAAAATTTGTTTCATTTTGGCACGGATCTAGTCTACTAAACATGAATGTTTTCCATCCCTTTGCCTCAAAATTTAGGGTGTTCTGCTAAATGGGAACCCCTGCTGCGATCCATGCTGGAGGCGACCCCGAAGCTTCAAGAAACTCAGCTGGCCATGGTCGAGCTGCATCTCCCAATGCTAACTTTTCCAGGTATTGCACAGGCTTCACATCCTATAACCTTAAATACGCATTCAAGGTGGTCTGATCAAATATCACCTTTAGATTTCTAACTTTTGTTACCTTGGTCCCTTTCTTTATATCCGCCACATTGGCGTAAAATTCTCGGACAAGGTATTCCTTGGCTTCTACCATACTTTGGGTGAACCACATCCACCCTTTCCGCTCACGGAATAGTCTCAACACTGCCAGGTTGTATTTGTCAAGGTCCTTTATCATGAACTGATGCTCAAGAGTGAGCGATCTCACTGGACACCACTCTCAGAAGCTTGTGAAAGAATCCAAGCTAACAAACCTATCTTCCCAAATCTTTTTCTTTTTCGACCTCTCAAGGCTGCTACTCTAGTATCACCCCCTCGGCCATCATCTGGGAGATCAACAACATCCACTGTGGTATCAGGTTCGTCGGGGGCATGTGTGGATTAGGGCTCCAAATCCTGACTGTCACCTTCCAAACTCTCAGAAGTGCTCTTAGAGGAGGTCGGCTCGTCTCTAAGTTGGTATCTGCCCTGAGGCTGCTGTGGCTGTGACTGCACAATAGGCTGCTCTTGCACTGAGTTGCCCTACGATGCTTCCCTAGACGGGACATAAGAGCTTGATTTGGATGTCTCTGCAGCTCTACCTCGGCCAGCTATCACCTTTTTGGATATAACGTTTTGAAGGGCGAGGGGTAAGGTACTCTTGTCTCGGCCTCGGGAAGGTTCACCCCTCCCCTTTGATGTATCACCATGACCACATGATCTAACCATTTTCTGCAACAAAGAGCAGTAGGAGCCAATTGTAATTCAAGTGCAGATAAATATAAAGTCACAAAACAAAACATGTTGTAGGGTGGGGAAGCGCGGTCCGCACAGTTGCAAGTGCATTCGCAGGTCTGTTGTGTGGACTGCATAATTTTAAAGTGAGACCACATCAATGAAATTGTGGTTTCGCATAATTTTGAGTGCGACCCCAGAATTGAAGTGCGGTCTGCACTTTTCTGAGAGCGGTTGCACATGAAACTTTCGAAAAGTGCCAACTTTCTGATGACAGAGATTGGCCTGATCTGCAGACGCACACACTTTTTTTGCAGCCTCGATGAAATTACTGCGATCCACAAAATTTTAAGTGTGGTCCGCACAATCTTTCATGACCACCTGCCCTAATCTATACTTCTGCGGATCACACATTTCAAAATTCATTCTGGTAGAGTCCTTTAGGTTTTCGATTTATGCACAAATTGGACGTGGTGATAGAAATTAAGCATAATCAAACTACCCACTCCTAAAAAGCAAGTAAGAGTTAACCCAACACAATTTAAACCCCTCATGGATATGAAATTGACAAATGGCTTAAAATAACTAAAAAATTAGAAATTAAATTAAGAAAATTTAAGAATCCTAGAAATGATTTGAACATACCAGTGATAAAGTGGTACTAAGGAGTGATCACAGACGCATAATTCGGTGGTAGATGATTGAATCAGATATGTGCAAAATTTTAGCCCTTTGTTTTTTTTAATTTCTCAGAGAATGGAAGGTTTCAGTAGTAGCCTTAGGGTTACTATTTATACACAGTGGGTTTGGCTAAGGAATCAAGAGACGAGTGCGGCCGCATAATTCATTCTGCGGTCTGCACTCTATTACTTGGTGTTCCACTTCCCTTTGTTGATCTAGTGTCCGCATATTTAGCTGTGCGGCTGCATATTTTGGTGCAGACTGCAGATTTCATTGTGCAGCCACACTTCGGCTGCTTCTCTGCCAAAAAAACCTCAGAGAGCTTGTATTTTCCCATCTCAAGTTGTGCAGTCCGCACAGGAATTGTGAGACCGCATTTGTTTTCTGCTGTAGCATCCAAAATTGTGTGGTCCGCACTTTTTCCATACTTAAACAATTTTTCTGAGCACAATTCCTGTAAAGCACACACATTCCTGCAACACACTTTAAATCCAGTTAGCACAAAACAAGACCTATCTAAAGAAAATGAAAAGAAAAATAAAAAGAAACATGGGTTGCCTCCTAAGAAGCGCCTTATTTAACGTCGCGTCAAGGCACACGTTACCATCATATGAAATGAATTAACCCCACGATGTGGCCATCACCAACTCTTCCCAGATAATGCTTCACCCGGTGACCATTGACTCTAAAAACTTCAACATTTTTATTCTTCAAATCCAATGCACTAAAGGATGTCACACACACAACCTCAAACGGGCCACTCCATTTAGACTTTAACTTTCCAGGAAACATTTGTAACCGTGAATTGAACAACAACACAATATCACCCTCTTTAAACTCCTTGTTCCAAATGTACTTGTCATGAAGATATTTCATCTTCTCTTTGTACAAGGACAAACTTGTGTATGCTTGGTACCAGAACTCATCCAACTTGTTCAAATGTGCCACCCTTATGTTGGCCGCGACATCCCACTCAAGATTCAACTTCTTTAAAGCCCACATGGCTTTGTGCTCAAGTTCCACCGGAAGATGACAAGCTTTGCCGAACACCAACCAGTATGGAGACATTCCGATAGGTGTTTTTTTAAGCCGTCCTATAAGCCCATAAAGCATCATCAAGTTTCTTGGACCAATCTGTCCGATCGACATTCATTGTTTTGGAAAAAATACTCTTTATCTCCCGGTGAGAGACTTCCACTTGACCGCTTGCTTGTTGATGATAGGGATTCGTGACTTTATAAGTGACACCATACTTGGTGAGTAAGGTGTCAAAAGCTTTGTTGCATAAATGCGAGCCCCCATCACTTATGATAGCCCATGGAGTACCAAACCTTGTGAAAATATTCTTCTTCAAAAACTCCACCACACTTCTCGCTTTATTGTTAGGTAAAGAAACGGCCTTCACCCATTTGGACACTTAATCAACCGTGACCAAGATGTAGGTGTTTCCACAAGAACTCAGAAAAGGACCCATGAAGTCAATACCCCACACATCGAAAAGAACAATCTCTAAAATGGTGGTGACGGGCATTTCATTTTCTTTGATATTCCACCGGCCGTTTGACATACATCACAACGCTTGACTAGATCACTTGCATCCTTGTAAAGAGTGGGTCAATAGAAACTGCAACTTAACACTTTGGTCGCCGTTCTTGCTCCACCATGGTGACCACCATACGGCGAATAATGACAAGCCCCAAGAATTTCAGCTTATTCCTCCTTCGGTACACATATTCTAATCACTCTATCCATACAAATTCGGAAAAGGTACGGTTCATGACAATCCCGTTTGATCTTCTTCCTTTGGTTTGAAGAGAAGTCATTTGAGATGATACCACTTACAAGAAAATTTGCTAGATCTGTGCTGGAACCTCTTTCATTGAAATGGCTAAGAGTTTCTCATCGGGGATGGAGTCATTGATTTTATGGCCATCATGCGGCCTCCCCTCCTCCTCCAAATGAGACAAGTGGTCAGCCACTTGGTTTTCACTTCCTTTTTGGTCTTGGATGTCAATATCAAATTCTTGCAGAAAAAGAACCCATCTCATCAACCGTGCTTTGGAATATTTATTTCTCATAAGATAACAAAGTACCGCATGATCCATGTGGACAATCACTTTCGCACCCATCAAGTAGGGGCGAAACTTCTCAATAGAAAACAAAATGACAAGGAGCTCTTTTACGATAAAGGTATAATTGACTTGGCCATCATTCATGGTCTTACTAGCATACTAGACCGGGTGAAAGATCTTGTTGATACGTTTCCCCAAAACTGCTCCCACCGCAATATCACTAGGATCACACATGAGCTTAAAAGA
This sequence comes from Nicotiana knightiana, assembly GCA_005239525.1. Taxonomy (NCBI): domain Eukaryota; kingdom Viridiplantae; phylum Streptophyta; class Magnoliopsida; order Solanales; family Solanaceae; genus Nicotiana; species Nicotiana knightiana. Next base: position 8,463 of record ML385982.1, read on the forward strand.
AATGCTCCAATTAGGAGCGGTGATAATGGGAGTAGTTATCAACTTGAACTTGAGAAATTCAAATGCTCTCATGCAATCATCATTGAAGTAAAATTTATAATCTTTCTCCAAAATCTTGCACAAGGGGTTCATACTTTGGAAAATTCCTTTATGAAGCGTTGGTAGAACCCCGTATGACCCAAGAAACTTCTCACACCCTTCACGGATGTTGGAGGTGGAAGTTTAGAAATCACCTATATTTTCGCCTTGTCGACCTCTATTCCCTTCTTTTAAATCTTGTAGCCAAGGATAATACCCTCCTCGACCATGAAATGGCATTTTTCCCAATTCAACACCAAGTTCGTTTCTTCACAACTTGCCAATACCTTATCCAAATTTTCCAACCAATCATCAAAGGAATCTCCGACTGCCAAAAAGTAATCCATGAAGACTTAAAGGTAGTCCTCTACAATATCCTTAAAGATCGCCATCATAAACCATTGAAAAGTTGCCGGTGCATTGCATAAGCCAAATGACATCCACTTGAAAATGAAAGTGCCATAGGCACATGTGAAAGTCATTTTCTCTCGATCTTCTGGGACAATAAGGATTTGATTGTAGCCTGAATTTCCATCTAGAAAGCAATAGAACACCTTGTCGGCCAACCTATCAAGCATTTGATCAAGAAAGGGTAGTGGGAAATGGTCTTTCCTTTTGACTTTGCTTAGCTTCCTATAATTCATACGCACTTTGCATCCAGTTACCATTCTTGTTGGAATCAACTCGTTCTTATCATTGGTGACCGCAGTTATGCCCCCTTCTTCGGAACACATTGCACCGAAGAAGTCCACGAACTGTCGGAAATTGGGTAGACAACCCCGACATCTAACCACTTTATGATCTCCATTTTGACCACCTCTCACATGGATTCATTGAGTCTCCTTTGATGTTCAATGGAGGGTTTGGAATCTTCCTCCAAATTAATCTTGTGCATGCAAAATGCGGGGCTTATTCCCCAAATATCCGCCAAATTCCATAGATTTCTTCCTCTTGTGGAACACCGCCAATGTAGAGTCAACCTACACGTTAGTCAAACAAGAGGAAAGAATAACTTGTAAAGCAGAGCAAGGGCCAATGAATTCATACCTGAGATATGGAGGTAATGGATTCAACTCCAAGATAGGAGGCTTTTCAATTGAAGGCTTTGTAGGAGGAGTTTTCCTATTCTTAAGATCCAAGGAAAGTTTTCGAGGTGCATAATTGTATGACCCCATCCCTTGCAAAGAATTAACACATTCCATGAAGTCATCCATTTCATCATCATCAAAATTGAGAAAAGTGGCCTCCAACAAGTCACCCACATTAATCGTGGCACTTGTATCATCAATAATCACATCGGTCACCAAGTCCATAAACGAACACATTTCATTGCTATTCGGTTGCCTCATAGATTTTCACACGGGGAACACCACCTTTTCATCACCCACCCAAAAAGTGAGTTCACTGGCTTCCACATCAACAAGAGCCTCCTCATAGCAAGGAAATTGTGTACCAAGAGTAATTGGCACCTCATAGTCCACTTCACAATTAATGATAACAAAATCTGCCGGGAGAATGAACTTGTCAACTCAAACCACTACATCCTCAATCACCCCCAGCGGTCTCTTCATTGTACGATCTGCCATTTGTAATCTCATAGTTGTGGGTCATGGTTGTCCAATTCCCAATGTCTTGAAAATCGAATAGGGTATTAAATTGATACTCACCCCAAGATCACAAAGAGCTTTTGCAAACTCAACACTTCCAATGGTACAAGGAATTGTGAAAGCACCGAGATCTTCCAATTTAGGAGCCATCGAATGCACAATTGCACTCATTTGGTGAGTGACTTTGATAGTTTCAAAATTTATCGATATCTTCTTTGTCACCAAGTCCTTAATAAACATTGCATATCCGGGAGTTTGCTCCAAATCTTGAACTAATGGCACATTTATAGAAAAACTCTTCATCATATCAATGAGCTTCTTGAATTGATTATCGCCATTTTTCTTGGCAAGCTTTTGAGGTTAGGGAGGAGGTGGCTTAGGCAATGGTGCCTTATCTTTTTGCACTGCCGGTTCAAGTATGTCAATCACATGATCCCTATATGGGTTCACATCCTCTTGAGTCTCTTCCACCGTGTCATCAATATCAATCTGCACTTCATCATTTCCTTGCACAACATTGTTCGGGATTTTCTGTTCTTCTACTACTTGCTCATCATCCAAATGTTGCCTTAGACTTGAGGTAGGTGCATTCTCACCTCTTCCACTTCTTTTAGTAACGGCCATGGCATGCCCCGTAGTGTTCCAACCCTTCGAGTTCACCACCGTATCACTTGGTAGTTCCCCCTTAGGACTAGAATTAAAAGCTTGAGAGATTTAACCCATTTGCACTTCTAAGTTACAGATTGATGTTTTGTGTGAAGCAAGTTGGGCATCAGGATCAGTATTCTTCTTGATCAGTTGCTTGAACATGTTCTCAATATGAACCATTTCATTGTTGATGGAACTAGGACCATGAGAAGGATAAGGAGGTGGGTTTCTCGGTTATTGGTACATCGGGAGCCTTTGAAAACCCGACCCCCGATTTCCTTGGTTGTTGTTCCACACGCTTTGGTTGTTGCCTCCCTAATTGACTTGGTTATTATTGTTTTGCCAATTCAATTAGTTATTGCTTCCACTCCAATTTCCTTGACTGTTTCCACTATTCTAATTAATTACCTTGGTTGCTAGAATTCCAATTGCCTTGATTATTCGAAGGTCTACATTGTTGTTGACTAGGGCCTTGGTAGTTATTTCTTTGACCTTGAAAGTTGTTCACATATTTGACCACTTCATCTTGATCATTATAACAATCTCCTTGATCAAACCCACTATCATCTTGCACAAAATTGTCCACTCTTTGCTGCTCTTGTGGACTTCTTGTTCTTCACTTGTTTACCATCATATTGACTACCTCCATAGCATTGACTTACCTCGGGTTTTTTCACTTGTTGAAGTTGAGCTTTTTCCAATTGGTTCATGGTGGTTGTCAACTCGTCTATGGCTTGCCCATTGTCATGTAACTCTTTATGAAGAAGAATCACATTTGGATCACCTTGTGGAACATTAGCTCTAGATTGCCACGCCGATGAGGTATCCGCAATCTCATCCAAAATATCATACGCCTATGCATAAGGCTTAGTCATGAAGTTCCCACCAGCAAGTTGATTCCCTACACATTGGTTGGTGGTATCGATCCCCCGATAGAAATTCTATTGTATCATGTTCTCCGTCATATTATTGTTGGGGCACTCTTTCACGATTGTACTATATCTTTCCCATATCTCGTGTAGTGGTTCATTAGGTTATTGCTTGAATGCTATAATTTCCTCCCGAAGAATGGCCATGTGACCGAGAGAGAAGTATGTTGAAATACATTTCTCCGCTAGTTCATCCCAAGTACGAATGGAATGATTTGGAAAACATTCCAACCAATATAATGCTTTCACCTGTAGAGAGAAGGTAAAAAGCCTTAACCTCAAAGCATCCTCAGAAAAATTTGTTTGTTTGCATCCCCAACACGTATCAACGAACCCCTTCAAATGTTTATATGCATTTTGACCCGTTGCACTGTTGAAGAACCCTCGTTGCTCGAGAAAAGTGAGCATCACATTGGTTATTTGAAAGCTGCCCTCCCTTATACGGGGTGGGACTATAGCACTTTCATACCCTTTATTCGTCAACACCCGGTGTGGAGCGGCTCGTGGTGGAGGTGGGGGTGGAATGGGAAAATTGTCTTGCAAGCAGTTGGCCTCGTCTATTGGCTTGAGTTTCAAGAAGGACCTCATCCATTGCATCATCATCAACGTCCACATCCCCCACGGCTATGTTTCTGAGCTCATTGTTTTCCATTATTGCACCTACAATACTTACACGTTAGTAACAAGGAAGGAAACAAAGATATTCCAAAAACACACCTAAATATATAGCTAACACCATCTTTTAGCTCCCTAGCAACGGTGTCAAAAAATGATCTTGTCAAATTTCACTCATCTATTTGAGGATATGAAAATGGCCGATGCAATAATAATACCCAAGAGAGTGAGGGTCGAATTCCACATGAAGCTATGTGAATGGGTGTTAGTAGTATATATCTTAGCGCGCATGTTTTTATATCTTAATTTGCACTTCCGCAATATTAGGTTTTGTTTGGAAATCTAAGTTAGACTACAGTTGCGACTTAAAGAATGAAACTAGAAATTATTTTTGGTTGTTTTTCAAATAATTTAAAGGCCTAGGGCTATGAACTTCACATAGACGTTCGCCTAATGGGTCGTAAACTTTAAAACTTGTTTTATTGGCCGGGGTGTATTATAGCTATCAACACTCAAGTTGTCACGACCCAAAATCCATAGGTTGTGATGGCGCCAGACACCACTGTCAGGCAAGCCAAATCCTCAATTAGTTGAAATACATTCATGTTTTAACATCTTCAAAACCGTTACCTTTCCTTGCATTTCACAGTCAAATAAACACATTTTCGTAAATTAAATACGACAGCAAATAAAATTCTGTTATTTAAAAACAGTGATCTAAAGATTTCACTTAAACAATTATCCCAATACATATCCCAGAACCCGGTGTCACAAGTACATGAGCAACTTCTAAGAATTTTTACAAATATTACAAAACCTGTCCGAAATACAACCGGATAAGGAAATTTAAAATGAAATAGATACAGTATGAAGGTGACTTTATCAGCTGCGGATAACCTCCGGAAGATGCAGCTCGCCCGAGTCTCCGAATCCTCCACATTTGCAATGTAAGTACCTGTGCAATAAAATGCACAGCAAGTGTAGTATGAGTACAAAAACAACTTGTACTCAGTGCCTAACCTCAAATAGGTAGTGACGAGAGGTCAAATCAGACACTTACTAGGGTTCGACAATATAATATGTGATAGAATATGATGAAATACAGTGGACATGTAAGACAGTGAGCAGCGAGTACATATCAAGTACAAAAATCCAGGTAACCACTGAGAATAAATAACAATGTACACTTTCCTTTTTCCCAATTACACGTCAAGCCAATACTAATAGAATAGTACCAAATAGTCATGCACACACAAGGGTAAGACAACCGGCCGGAGTCATAAGTTATTCACGCCCGTGCACTGCCGAGGATCGAATGGCCCATACCAAAAGTGCACCTCTCAACCTCTCTATGCACTGCCGAAGGATCGATCGGCTCGTCCCAAAAGTGCATCTCTCAACCTCTCTACGCACTGCCGAGGATCGAACGGCCCGTACCAAAAGTGCATCTCTCAATCTCTCAATGCACTGCCGAGGATCGATCGCCTCATCCCAAAAGTGCATCTCTCAATCTCTCTACGCACTGTCGAGGATCGAACGGCCCGTACCAAAATTGCGTCTCTCAATATAATAATCCGCTCCGTGCACTGCCGAGGATCGACTGGCCCGTCCCAAAAGTGCACCTCTCAATATAATACGGCTAGCCTGCTCGCGAATCATACATGCGACTCAGGTGCTCATAAGAATATATACACAAATACAGGGCCTTCCTGCTCGCGAATCACTCAAGCGACTAAGGCATCCAAAGTTACACATATCCACATAGTAAATTCGTATTTTATCAAGAAAATCGTTTTTCTCATGAAAATGGTAAAGTATTTATTAAGAGAAACATGAAATATAGGTTTTGAAATCTTTGTTTTTGAAACTCATTTGTCCAGTTTAGTAATACTCCATGATACAACCCAGTCCAGGTACACATATATTCACAGCGGAAACAATTCTCTTTTAGTAGGTTAACCATATGAATTCAAGTTTTCTTTTAAACATTCAAATTATGTTTTCGGTCATATTAGCAGTTTAATATTATAGGCAGGGTTACAGGTACAAACATAAAGCATGCTAGTAGGTCCTAGGCTACCCAGACATGGCATAATAGTAGCTACGCATGGACTCTCGTCAACTCGTGCGTACGTAGCCCTCGAAGATAATAACGTATATTGAATTAATTCGGCTAGGGGGACGAGTCCCCCTCACAAAGTTTGAAAGGAGACTTATGTCGCTCCGAAATTCCAACACCGGCTTCCAAGCCCTTCCGATGATTCCAACGGATGCATAACTCTCCGAAACTACCACATAAATGACAAGGCAATGAAAATTCATCCTAATATTCACAACGAATTCAGAATATATATTCCCAACCCCGCTCAATGAAATAACCAAAATGCCCTCGGGCGCACGTGCCCGAAATCTAAAATTTCTCGAAGGTACATTTTACCCATAGCCTTACTAACTCAAATATATAATTTATTCCAATATTCATGCTCAATTCGTGGATAAAAATCAAATTTCTTCAAAGTTTCCCAATTTTCCTACCAATTTCATGCTCAAACACATGTAAGATCTTGTATTTAACCTTAGAAACAAGTAGAACAATTTACCTCTTGATGCTTGGTGAAATCTCCCTTGAAAGCTCTCCAAAATCGCCTAACACATGAAGAAAAATGGCACAAACCCGTTTTTAAAACATTTTTCCCAGGCATTTTCCGCACCTGCGGTCGTTCCTCCGCACCTGCGATCTCGCAGGTGCGACCAAATCCCTCGCACCTGCGGTTTCCCTCAATCCCAGCCAAATCGCACATGCGCCCCAACTGCCCGCACCTACGGCTTTGCAGGTGCGGAATATCCATCGCACATGTGTTCCCCAGCCAATCCAAGCCACACTCGCACCTACGACTCCCAAGCCGCACCTGCGGCCAAAACCTCGCAGGTGCGGATCACACCAGATGACAGCAAAACCAGCCCTTTTCCAACTTCAGCTTTTGATCCGTTAACCACCCGAAATCCACCCGAGGCCCCCGGGACCCTGTCCAATTACACCAACCTGTCCCAAAACATCACACGGACTTGCTCAAGCCCTCAAATCATATCAAACAACGCCGAAATCATGAAACACACTCAGTTCCGATTCTTTAAGAACTTAGAATTTCAAACTTCTACATCCGATGCCGAAACTTATCAAATCACGTCCGATTGACCTCAAATTTTGCACACAAGACATATTCCACATTATGGACCTGCTCCAACTTCCGGAATCGCATTCTGACCTCGATATCAAAACTTTCACTTTCGGCCGGATTCCCCAAAAGCCTTCAAATTTTCTATCTTTAGCCAAACAGCTCCAAAATGACCTACGGACATCTAAATTCACTTACGATCGTGCTCTAACTTCTAGAATCACCATACAGAGCTATTCCCAGACTCGAAAATCCCAAACGGACATTAATCTTACTGATATGCACTTCAAGCCCAAATTCATGAAATCATTCTAAAATGCTAACTTCCACAATATACGCCGAAACGCTCCCGGGTTATCCAAAACCCGATCCGGACATACACCCAAGTCCGAAATCATCATACGAATCTGTTGGAACCTTCAAATCCTAATTCGGTGATCGTTTACTCAAAATTCCAATCTTAGTTGATTTCTACAACTTAATGCTTCGGAGATGAGAATTTCCTTTCCAAATCAATTCTAAACTTCCTGAATACTAGTCCGACCACGCCCACGGGTCATAATACCTGAAACGAAGCTTCTCACGACTTCAAACCGCTGAACGACGCGCTAGAACACAAAACGACCAATCGGGTCGTTACATTCTCCCCTACTTAAACCGACGTTCGTCCTCGAATGTTGTAAGAACTGCTCTGGAGTTACCTGAAACCACTGTTTAACATCTCGAGCACCTGCCCGTGCTACCACAACCCAGTCGAGCACAATAGCTTGATCAAATGTGGAGATTTCTTCTTTATCTCAAATCCCTATAATAAGCTCAGAATTCATTCAAACACCTGAAATTTCTCTAGCCAGGCCTAGTTTCAATATATAAGCACTGCATCAACTAGCACACGCTATACCAGATCGTAACTGCATACCCTTGCTGAATCGGCACCATGCACCGCATAACTCATCGTCTGACCACAACGACTCTCCCTGAACCTTATTAACCAAGGTCCACAAATCTAATGCTCCTGATGCACCTCATAACAATTATACAGACATCCTGCTATAATGCTGGCGATACAACCACAACGGAGGGATTGCGCATAAATTCACACTCAACTGGAGAGTTAACAAATCCTTGAATACCTCATCTTGACTAGAATCGTCACTTTCATTAGGAACCTGAATGATGGTATTTTTTCTTTAATATAAACTTCACATAAACTCATCACACTGATCCCTGATTCGATAATCTCGTCTCACCCAGTATGAACTGCTCAGACAGAAAGCCATCCCAACATGACCAACAGCCTCACATGATACCACATCGCATAATAGGTCATAACTCGAACATGATTTTATAAGAAATGACTCAGGACGGAACTACTTAGCTCACGCAACTAATATGAGTTCTTTCCAGAAAATATGAATTAAAACATAAGAAAATAAATATAGGAACCTTACTCATCATCACAATATTGCGGCGTGCAACCCGATCCAAATAGCATACCCGTGGCGGCGTGCCACCCGATCCCAATAATATACCCGTGGCGGCGTGCCACCCGATCCCAAATAACATCACCGTGGCGGCGTGCCACCCGATCCAAATAACATAAAACTCACGTAAGGATATATATACGGAGCTGATTTTCACATTATTACAATTACTGAATACCGATCACAAGAACGCTAAGTGCATAATACCATCCTGGGGAGATTGATAAAGCCATAGGCTACAAAACTCAAGCACAACTGAGGTGCGATATATATATACCCTCTGGATCTCAAGAGCTATCCCGCTCACATAACATCCCCACTACGCGGGACCTCAACTCATGAGAAATTGCCAAAGCCGTTTCACAACTCACACGGCACAATCACAATAACACACGAATTTGACGAACACGGAACAACACTTGTTGTTCTAATATCTTTCCATGAAAAGAGCTCCACTAAAAGGAACATGGCTGGCTCATACGGAGCCCATAATCATATTTAAATCCATCCACAAACATCGAGCCACCTCGCTCGCACCAAACTTAGCTATTATCTTTTACCTGGGTCCACATTAACCCACCTTTTCTCATAATGAACGAGAACAACCATCATCACCGAGACCAACACCCCATAATCCATAATCAATTGAACCGAACGCCCTCTAGGCGTAAATTCTCAATTAAGCAATATTGCACTTCTTTGTACTCAGTCCAAATCTGAAATTCATCAAGTGACTAGATGTCACACTTTATACAATCTTTTTGCAGTAACGCTTCCACGACCTTCCACACAAGGCAACAAGTCTGCACATCCATAACGCCGGCTGCACTAAGGCCGCAAAACACATCAAGAACCCATGACCAGGGTACAAAGCCTCTTTCATCGAATATCAATCTCAGGTGACACTAAAGATAATACCAGCTTACACTGAACTTTAAAATCACTTTGCCTTGCTCTTCCGAGCTCATGACATCCTAATAAACTTCGGACCTGAATCTCGATTCTTACTCCCAGGTACGTACTGCTTCCCGCACTTAACATACCAACATGAGGTAGCGCAAGAATTCTATCATAACTTTCGAACCACCAATAGGGTGAACACTTCATCATATAGAAACTTTTTACTTAACTCAATTCAAGAGTACCATCTCATCACACAGGTGAATTCCCATTATCACCCAAATCATGCAAATCTTAAGTGGTAGTCTATACCACCATAACCCTTATGGGATCCGCCTATACCTGACAGGCCATAGCACTCAAATGCTCCCGCATAAAATCCGTTGCAACGGTCGACAAGCCCCCCACACCAGCACAAATCACATGCCTAACTAAATCACATCAAAGGAACCAATCACTGCCGCAAATGTGCCATCTCAACCATGGATAATCAATCTATCTGCTTTTAACCATCATTAATTGCCTCAGGAACAATAAAAACTCCCTTCAACCCATAGCAAACTCAACCCTTACTCATCTTGAGTGACCTTGATTCACGAGACTACGCTGGCTAAATCCTGCAACCCGTCTCATATCCTTCTGATAATCTTTTCTTCAATCCGAAGTCTATTTCTCTCACTCCTCCAATGCTATCCTGCGTGCTGAAACATATCATAGAACATTCCAACCGTCCTTCCTTTTTCTCAGAGATTACTCTGCTAAAGCTCGATTCTCGATCATATTACTGCCTGAAATCCTTAAACGTCGCATTTTTAACTTTTAAACTCACTAGGACAGCTATTGAGAGTCACTCACTCCGACTCGCCCTGAATAAAATCAACTCCAGGGCTTTCCTAGCACAGGAACACCCTTTTTAATGAAACACGTGACTGAGTCACCATCCTAACAACTCACCATGCCTTAAGCATAAATTCTGAACCTTCCAAAGGCTAACCCTGATCCGATAGGGCCAACTTTGCACATATTCATCAAATCGCACGCACAATTACCCTTTTACCCCTTTCTCCTTAGCTGAAATAACTTGCCAACACGCTGAATAATCCTCAACCCAGGGGAAGACAATCCTACAACCCAACTGCATATAGTGGGACTCTCCCACTTAACCCGAAGCTAGTCCTTGCACCACTCTAAACCCTGCTGAGATCCTTCCTCCTTTGATAACACGATCTTGCTCAGCCAATCCATCCAAATCTTACAAATCCTCTTGCTAGCACTCCCTAAATAATCGAATTCTCTAGCATCATTCATACCTTCTATCTCCTATCGACTAGCCACTAGGACCCCTCTCAGAACCTGTCAACCCCGCCATTGCTACTATCCCCAGAAGACAACTCACCTGTAGAAATCACCCGCTGGAACCTTCCAACGACGCTGAAATGCACGCTCTCTATGACTTCAATACCCCATCCTACGCCTTGCTTCATTTACCAACTTACTAGTCTGTGCGATCCTCATGGACACTTATTAATGCGCGACAAATATCTTCAAATTCAAAGATGTGCTGCTGCTCCCCCACTTTGCGACTGCTCGACTTCCGCTTCTTACACCTGGCCTCCTAGAAATGGAACCACCGCCTAGCCTCATTCCAGGATCATTCTTTGCCAACCGCATTCTTCAATACTCCTTCTTAATACTCTGACCCCACACAACCGAAGAAACCATAGCACCGACAAACCTAACACATTCCATTCGATCAATGACGACGACTACACGTCACAGGTGCATATCCCATCTCACTTGAATACACCCAGTCTTACTACCTTATCAATCCCAAATGGACCATTCATAACCCAAATGCCATTCCTCTGCGGGCACAAAAGCACTGAAATCTCAAAATCACAATCTGAGGAGACCTCCCTTCAAACCATTCATCTTCCCCAACATACGGGCAAACGTTCTATCATCATATCGACACCGCGCGACGATCAATTGCAAACATAATCACTACCTGAGAACAGCCTTAAGGCTCCCAGAAACACAGCTACTGAGCTGAAACAACATATTACCCTTTCACAGGGCCATAACAACAACCACAACCATTTACACATGGAAGCATATCGAATTACATCCGTAGCACCATTTCCATTCCTCAAATTCCTGGTCCATAGCAAGCGCTTCGTGACGCGTAAGATTGAGTAAGAATGAACATAGGCATAATCCCCAAAGGAATCAACTCGCATGATGAAGAACCAAGAATGGAAGTACTCCTAAATGCCCTGTAGCCTCTCAAAGATAAGTACAGACGTCTCCGTACCGATCCGCAAGACTCTACTAGAGTTGTTCATGACCCGTGAGACCTACGGGAACCTAGCACTCTGATACCATGTTGTCACGACCCAAAATCCATAGGTCGTGATGGCACCGGACACCACTGTCCGGCAAGCCAAATCCATAATTAGTTGAAATACATTCATGTTTTAACATCTTCGAAACCGTTACCTTTCCTTGCATTTCATAGTCAAATAAATAAATTTTCATAAATTAAATACGACAGCAAATAAAAATCTTTTATTTAAAAACAATGATCTAAAGATTTCACTTAAACAATTATCCCTATACATATCCCAGAACCCGATGTCACAAGTACATAAGCAACTTATAAGAATTTTTACAAATATTACAAAACCTATCCTAAATACAACTGGACAAGGAAATTTAAAATGAAATAGATACAGTATGAAGGTGACTCTGTCAGCTGCGGATCGCCTCCGGAAGATGCAGCTCGCCCGAGTCTCCGAATCCTCCACATTTGCTATGTAAGTACCTGTGCAATAAAATGCACATCAAGTGTAGTATGAGTACAAAAACAACGTGTACTCAGTAAGTCACCCGCCTAACCTCAGAGAGGTAGTGATGAGAGGTCAAATTAGACACTTACTAGGGTCTGACAATACAATATGTGACAAAATATGATGAAATACAATGGACATGTAAGACAGTGAGCAGCGAGTACATACCAAGTACAGAAATCCAGGTAACCACTGAGAATAAACAACAATGTACACTATCCTTTTTTTCCAATTACATGTCAAACCTGTACCAATATAATAGTACCAAATAGTCATGCGCACACAAGGGTACGACAACCAGCCGAAGTCATAAGTTAGTCACGCCCATGCACTACCGAGGATCGAACGACCCGTACCAAAAGTGCACCTCTCAACCTCTCTATGCACTGCCGAAGGATCGATCGGCTCGTCCCAAAAGATCATCTCTCAACCTCTCTACGCACTATCGAGGATCGAACGACCCGTACCAAAAGTGCGTCTCTCAATCTCTCAATGCACTGCCGAGGATCGATCGGCCCGTCCCAAAAGTGCATCTCTCAATCTCTCTACGCACTGTCGTGGATCGAACGGCCCGTACCAAAAGTGCGTCTCTCAATATAATAATCCTCTCCGTGCACTGCCGAGGATCAATTGGCCCGTCCCAAAAGTGCACCTCTCAATATAATATGGCTAGCCTGCTCGTGAATCATACATGAGACTCAGGTTCTCATAAGAATACATACACAAATACAGGGCCTTCCTGCCCGCAAATCATTCAAGCGACTCAGGCACCCAAAGTTACACATACCCACATAGTAAATTGGTATTTTAACAACAAAATTGTTTTTCTCATAATGGTAAAGTCATTATTAAGAGAAACATGAAATATAGGTTTTGAAATCTTTGTTTTTGAAACTTATTTGTCTAGTTTAGTAATCCTCCATGATACAACCCAATCCAGGTACACATACATTCACAGCAGAAAAAATTCTCTTTTAGAAGGTTAACCATATGAATTCAAGTTTTCTTTTAAACATTCAAGTTACGTTTTCGTTCATATTAGCAGTTTAATATTACAGGCAGGGTTACAGGTACACACATAAAGCATGCTAGTGGGTCCTAGGCTACCCAGACATGGCATAATAGTAGCTACGCATGGACTCCCGTCAACTCGTGCGTACGTAGCCCTCGAAGATAATAACGTATATTGAATTAATTCTCCTAGGGGGACGATCCCCCCTCACAAAGTTAGAAAGGAGACTTACCTTGCTCCGAAATTCCAACACTGGCTTCCAAGCCCTTCCGATGATTCCAACGGATGCATAACGCTCCGAAACTACCCCATAAATGACAAGGCAATGAAAATTCATCCTAATACTCACAATGAATTCAGATTATATATATTCCCAACCCCGCTCAATGAAATGCCCAAAATGTCCTCGAGCCCACGTGCCCGAAATCCTAAATTTCTCGAAGATACGATTTACCCATAGCCTTACTAACTCAAATATATAATTTATTCCAATATTCATGCTCACACCAGATGACATCAAAACCAGCTCTTTTCCAACTTCAGCTTTTGATTGTTTAACCACCCGGAATCCACCCGAGGCCCTCGGGTCCTCGTCCAATTACACCAACATGTCCCAAAACATGACACGGACTTGCTCGAGCCCTCAAATAACATCAAACAATGCCGAAATCACGAATCGCACTCAATTCCGATTCTTGAAGAACTTAGAATTTCAAACATTTACATCCGATGCCGAAACCTATCAAATCACGTTCGATTGACCTCAAATTTTGCACACAAGTCATATTCAACATTACAGACGTGATCCAACTTCCGGAATCACATTCCGACCTCGATATCAAAACTTTCACTTCCAGTCGGATTCCCTTCAAATATTCTATCTTTAGCCAAACGGCTCCAAAATGACCTACAGACATCCAAATTCACTTTCGATCGCGCTCCCAATTCCAGAACCACCACACGGAGCTATTCCCAGACTCGGAAATCCCAAACGGACATTAATCTCACTGATATGCACTTCAATCCCAAATTCATGAAATCCTTCTAAAATGCTAACTTCCACAATATACACCGAAACGCTCCCGGGTTATCCAAAACCGGATCCGGACATACACCCAAGTCCGAAATCATCATATGAACCTGCTGGAACCTTCTCTAATTCGGAGATCGTTTACTCAAAATTCCAATCTTAGTTGATTTCTCCAACTTAAGGCTTCTAAGATGAGAATTTCCTTTCCAAATCAATTCTAAACTTCCTGAATACAATTCCAACCACGCCCACAGGTGATAATACCTGAAACAAAGCTGCTCATGACTTCAAACCGCTGAACGACGCGCTAGAACACAAAACCACCGGTCGGGTCGTTACACAAATGCCCTCTAAATACCTCTCGGTCAAGGAGTGATTTTGCCCAATTTGGCCTTCTCAAGTCTAAATGAATATCGAACAACATAGTTGATAATAAGCTCAAGTTGGGTTTTACTATCTCTAGGTTCAACTCTCTAATTGGGCTTATCAATCTCTTGATTGACCCAATTTCTTTGCTAGCCAAGTTTTCCTAGACTAAGTCTCTCTTTCTCAAGTAGAAACCAAATCAATTAGGCATGAAATAATGTTTTGAAACCATTAATTTTTCAAATAAAATCAAGAACAAGGCTAGATAATCAACACCCAACCATAAACAAATAACAAATCAAACACCCATTAAGTTTACACACTAGAGTTGGGTCACAACCCTAGTAAAAATCTAGGTACTCTATACTTAAATTAGAAGAAAAATAAAAGAAGTGATAATTAAACCCATATTAATAATTAAAATAATAAAATCAAAATTCAAAAAGCTTAAAATAGCAAAAACTACTAAAAAGAGCAAAATAAACATATAGAGTGGCTGCTGATGTCAAAATTTAACCTAAAAAATTAAAACACTTCTATTTATGTATTGCTGGAATTTTCGGATAAAAATGACCTTTTGGAGGTTCTACGGTCGCATAATTCTATGTGCGGTTTGCACTTTGCTTCTACCTGATAAGAATGGAAATCCGCAGCCGCATAATTCTGAACGGCGGCCTCACTTATCTCTTTCTGCGGTCCGCGCATTTTGAGTGCGGCCGCACATTGATCTTCTGCAGACCGCAAAAATGTGACTGCGGCCGCGTAGCTATTCTTCTGCATCCGCACAATAATTGTGTGGTTCGCACTTATGTTGAACTTGAGATGCAGGTTCTCCGAACTTTTGTTTTTTCCATTTTCTGTGGCCACACATGTCGTGTGCGGACCACACTTTGAACTTGTCTCCAATAGCAGTTTCTTCACAATCTATGGTTGCATATGATAACCTGCGGTCCACACTTCTGACCTTCTTTGCCTGTTTTTGTCATTGAGTTCATTTTACTCCTTATTGAGTTGGATTTCATCTTTGGGGCTCATTTTCCACTATTGCTGCAATTTAGTTCATTAATATTTTGGGAACACAATTAAACACTTTTGGACAAAAATAAAAGCAAAAAAGTTCTAACAAGTAGTCAAAATCCTCACTTATCAAATGTGATTAAGGGAAAGAAATTAACATTGCCGCAAAAACCCCTGGACAATAACCGGGTTTTTTGGGCGCCGGTGAGGGTGATGATTAAGTCCTAATGAGTGAGGAAGTTAAGAAGAATGTCATGTGGGAACTAGTACTGAGTGTGCTGGTGAAATTGAGAGTGTTTCCGCAGCTAATAAGGAACCTAATTCTTTGGGTGTCAATCCGGCTAAAACTGAGGGGGAAGGTGCTAAGAGAGAAAAAGGAAAGGGAGTGAATCAAGAAGAAGATGAAGAAGAAGATAATCTGTCATTAGCAAAAAGAATGGTTACCTGGAAGAAAAAAAGAGGAGATATAAGGTATTAAGTTCACTGGCAAAAGAGTGAAATAGTTTGCAAAGAAGGAGTCACAATATAAGAAAAAAACTCCTATTACTAGGAGTAAAAGGGAGGCTATGCTTGAAAATGCAGCTGATGAAAGTAAGATGAAGAGAAAAAAAAATCAAAGAGAGTAAAGAATTTAGATTGAGAGATGAGTCTGATATGGAGGCCATTGATCTTGAATGTGATGAAGAGGAGGAGGTCCCTATGAAAGGAAGAAGAAAGAAATTTATTCAAGAACTGCTAGAAAAATGAAGAGGACTCCAAAGAAGAAAAAAAGATTGATCCTATTGAGAAAGGAACCAGTTCCAAAAGAAGGAAAAAATACAAGAAAAAGTTGCCTATGTGGGCAAGTATATGTGGTTCAACGGACAGACTATATTGAAGGTTAGGGTGATAGACCATGTAATCGTTGGAGAGCCTAGGATGAAGGAACTGAAAGAAATGTTAGACTTCTAAAAGAGGATATATATTTTCCTTTGTCCACTTTAGGAGTCCAAAAGGAAGAAGTGTACCACTTCTACTCCTATTTTATTTGTTACAGGATGACACTATGAGAACCACGATTAAGATTAGAAGTGACATTCAATGTTGAGGGCCTGAGATAGATCTTGAGGGTTACTACCAATGGGTTTGACACTTAAGTCAAACATGACTGGCAAAAAATATATGAGGAGAAGAAAACTAAGGCGCACTTGACTGCCAAGTACTCAAAGAGGAGAGAAACCGAGGTGCGCAGGAAAGTGTATAAAGGGGAAATGAACTCGATTCATAAGATATTGTATGAGTTAGTGAACACATGTGTGCTTCCTAGATTGAAATGAAGGAATCTACATTGGATGCGACAGTAGTGAAAGTACTTCATAATAATATACTGTTTAACTTACCATCATTCATGATCAAGCACATGGCTAGGATAGCCAATCCATCAAAGAGAAATCATGCACTTCCTTATGGGTTTTTCTTACTGAAGTGTTTCCTCACTTTAAGGTTCCATTGAGAGAAGGGGATCAAAAGGGAAACACTTGATAGAGTAACACTTCAGGAGTGTGATCTCATGGAGAAGAAATTAGGTTTTAAAAGAAATACCCTTATCACTCAATTGATCAATAAATTTGAGGCGGCCAAGCAGGAGAATAAGAGGCTGACTGAGGAGATTGACACTTTAAAGGATAAAATAGGCAATTGAAGGAGAAGATACAGAAAGACCAAGAAGCTTCCATTACTTGCCTTGACAAGTTGTTGGGGTTTATGCAAACTCTACCCTCATCCAGCAAATGAACCCGGTTCGTAGTCCCTTCTCAGTCAAAATCCAGTCCTTTCTAGTGTCAAGATCATCTTTTTGATATCTTTTTGTACTCTGCTAGTTTGTTATTGTTTTGTGGAAATTTTAGCATGTTCTTACAACTTTCTATTGGTTTGGGCATTTGAAGCTCAGTTGGTTCACAATAAGTAATTTTTTTATTTTGTTTTGACGAGTTTCTCAAAGATGGATAATATCCTTAGATTAAATGTTTGAGCTTTTCACTTATGTGCATGTTAGTGCAACCCGAGTATCACGACCCATTTCCGGAGTCGTGATGGCGCCTGTCGTGGAAACAGGCAAGCCACCAATTTTATCTAACTAAATACAATTTCCAATATAATGCCCTTTTTAACAAGTCTGAAATCAATAATAATAATAATAATAATAATAATAATAATAAATCTAATATTTTCGGGAAACCAATTTATGAAATTCAAAAGACCAAATCTTACTAACTCCGGATCCAGTGTTACACAGTCATGAGCTGTTAGTACTTAATACAACCAAAAGAAATGACTAACATAGTCTGAAAATAAATATGACAGATAGAAACGAAAGAGAAGACGAGATCACGGTCGCCAGCTGCTACCTCGTCAACTCTGATGAAACTGCTGCTAATCACTGACCCGAGCTGAAGTCCGCTGTACCTGGATCTGCACACAAGGTGCAGGGTGTAATGTGAGTACGCCAACTCAGTAGTAACAAAACCAAACTACGGGCTGGGAGGTAGTAACATTCTAAACCTCCAATAATTCAAACAACAGTAAATAAATTGGACATGACAGTAATATATCAGGAAATAAACACGATGCATCAATATATGTCTGTAACTCTGCATACTAGCATGAATTCATATAGAATTAAGAATGATGTGTACTCATTAATCAAGCTCTCATAAGGTGGTCCACTCAGTACTAGAATACGGCCTTCAGGCCCAGGGAAGTCCATCCCGGATATTAACTAAACACAAGTGACACAGTCCCCAAGTACTGAGGAAAAAGGCAGATCCAACGCCCCACGGAGAAAATCCATCTCCGGAACATAATAACCACGGAGAAAATCCATCTCCGAAACATAATGCTCGGACAAATCCATGTCCAGGGAAATCTATCCCTGAATATCTGTGCGCTCACTAGGGGTGTATAGACTCTGGAGGGGCTCCTTTCAGCCCAAGCGCTATATCAAGCCAATGAAGGAATGATTTCAGGATCGCCGCGGTGTGCAGTCCGACCTCATAACTGTCTCAAAACCAGGCTCCAGGCCTCACTCAATCAGTTCCTTCCAGCCTCACTTACAATGCTCTAACACATGAAAATCAGCCCAAACCAATGATAACATAAAATAAACTAGCGACTTACGAGACTGAGGCATGAAACATATACTGTAATAGGACTGAGTACGTGAAAGCATTAATCACAGATAGAGACAGCAATAATCGACCATTCCGGTCTAAACACATCGGCGTGAAGCCTTAACATTTATACTTAGCATGATTTCTATTTCGTTCAAGGTAAATACCACCTTCACAGTACAAATAAAAACATGAGATAACCACTAGACAGTGCCATGGGATGATCCAGGCTACAAATATTCGGTAAACGCCTGCATGCCCGTCACTTGGCAAGTGCATCGTCTTAATTAACAACAAATATCAAATAGTTTTGGGTTTCGAACCCTCAGTTCCAAGTTTGGAAGCGTTACTTACCTCTAAACCGGCTAATACACTACTCCACAATTCCCTTGCCTCTAAATTCGGCCTCCGAGTGCTCCAAATCTACCAACAAGAAGATGTATATCATTATAATATGCTTAGGAACTAATCCCAATTGATATGTATCAAAAATACTCAAAAATCTCGAAATTGGTCAAACCCTGAAATATTTATACAGAACTGTTCTTCATCATCTCACGAGTCCGTACATATAAAGAACACTAATTTCGGAGTCCAACTGACCCCTCAAATCACCATTTTAAAGATTCTTAATCCCAAGCCCTAATCACTCAATTTACACTGATATTTCCCTAATCTCCACCATAAATCCGACCTTTAATCACATATAAACGAGTTTGGAGTCCAAAAATCTTACCTTGGTGAAGAGCTATCGAATTCCCTCTTCAAAACCCTTCCAAAAGCATCAAACCCGGATGAAATATTGAGAAAATGGCTAAAATTCGTGAAGGCACGTTTTTATATCTTCTGCCAGTGGGTTTGCACCTGCGACCACTTACACGCACCTGCGGAACCGCACCTGCGGATCCCAGGTGCGCACCTGCGGAAAATTCCAAGGACTCTAAACCCACACCTGCGATCGACGTCCCGTACCTGCGGCCTTGCAGGTGCTTCAAATACCTCGCACCTGCGGAAATCCTCTCACTTAGCCAACTTTCGCACCTACAGTGCCATGTCCGCTCCTGTGAAACCAAACCTGCGGCTCCCCCTCTGCAGGTGCGAAAACACCAGCAACAGAACATCAGCAATGACAAAATCATTCCAAACTACATGTTAACCATCCGAAACCATCTCGAGCCCCTCGAGACCCCAACCAAACATACCAGCACATCATATATGATCATTCAAACTTGGTCGAGCCTCCGAAACATCAAACATAACATCAAAACCCCATAAACACATCGAATTCAAGCCTATGAACTTTGAATTTTCTAAATTCCACCAGCGATGCCGAAACTACCCAAAAAAACTCCGATTGACCTGAAATTTTTCAGACATATCCAAAATGACATTAATAACCTGTTCCAACTGTCGGAATTCCATTCCGACAATTTTCCACTACCAACTGGAAATCGCCAAAAACTAACTTTCGCCAATTCAAGCCTAGTTCTACACTGGACATCACAAAAATATTCCGAACACACTCCTAAGTCCCAAATCACCTAATGAAGCTATGCGAGCCATAAAATCCGCATTCCGAGGTCATTTCCCAATAAGTCAACTCTTAGTTGACTTTTCCCATTATAAGGCTATCTTTAAAGGCTACATGACTGAACTCTCACTACATCCACTCAATTTTAAGCCTATCGACTCTAACACATCAATAGCAGAATAACAAACCTATGACAAGTCAATAACATCGATTATAATGCAGGTTTTATGTAACGACGGACCGGGTCGTTACATTCACCCCCTCTTTAGCAAACATTCATCCTCGAACGGTGCTAGAAACATACCTGGAGTCTCAAACAAGTGAGGATATCTACTCTGCATCTCCTGCTCAGTCTCCTAAGTAGCCTCCTCCACTGGCTGACCTCTCCACTGCACCTTCACTGAAGCTATCTCTTTTGACCTCAACTTTCCGACCTCGCGAGCCAAAATAGCCACTGGCTCCACCTCATAAGACATATCATCCTCGAGCTGAACTGTGCTGAAGTCTAACACATGAGACGGGTCACCAACATATTTTCTGAGCATCGACACATGAAATACCGGATGAACACTCGATAAACTGGGTGGCAAGGCAAGTCTATAAGCCACCTCTCCGCCCTTCTGAAGCACCTCGAAAGGACCAATATACCGCAAACTTAACTTTCCTCTCTTTCCGAACCTCATAACACCCTTTATGGGTGATACCTTCAGAAATACCATATCCCTTTCCATAAAAGACACATCCCAAACCTTCCGGTCCGCATAACTCTTCTGTCTAGACTGCGCCGAGCGAAGTTTATCCTGAATCAACTTCACCTTCTCCAACGCATACTGAATCAAATTTGTGCCCAATAACTTAGCTTCTCCAGGCTTGAACCAACCAACCGGAGATCTACAACTCCTACCATATAAAGCCTCATACGGGGCCATATGAATACTAGACTGATAGTTGTTGTTATATGCAAACTCCGATAGTGGCAGGAACTGATCCCATGAACCACCAAAATCAATCACACAAGCCCGTAATATGTCCTCTAAAATCTGAATAGTCCTTTCCGACTGCCCGTCAGTCTGAGGATGAAATGCGGTGCTCAACTCTACCTCAGTACCCATACCTATGTGTACGACCCTCCAAAATTGAGATGTGAACTGAGTAACTCTGTCGGAAATAATAGAAACCGGAACTCCATGCAATCGGACAATCTCCTTAATGTAAATACCAGCTAACCGCTCTGAAGTATAAGAAGTGCTGATAGGAATGAAGTGCGCGGACTTGGTCAATCTATCTACAATGACCCAAATAGCATCAAAACTCTTCGAAGTTCGTGGAAGCCCAACTACAAAGTCCATGGTGATCTGCTCCCACTTCCACTCCGGAATATATAACCTCTGAAGTAATCCACCTGGTCTCTGGTGCTCATACTTGACCTGTTGGCAGTTGAGACACTATGCTACGTACTCAACAATGTCTCTCTTCATCCGCCTCCACCAATACTGCTGTCTCAGATCCTGGTACGTCTTCGCGGCACCCGGATGAATAGAATACCGCGAACTGTGAGCCTCTGCTAATATCAACTCTATAATACCATCCACACTGGGCACGCAAATACGGCCCTAGATCCTCATAACTCCGTCATCACCAATAGTCACATCCCGAGCATCACCCCGACGAACTCTATCCTGAAGAACTAATAAGTGGCGGTCATAATAATGTTGTACCTTAATCTGATCGAATAAAGAAGACCGGGAAGCCATGCTAGCTACCACTCGCAGAGGTCATGACAAATCCAATCTCACCAACTGTCGTGCTAAGGCCTGAACATCAAGTGCTAACGGTCGCTATGCTGCTAAAAGGTAAGCTAGGGTCCCCAAACTTCAGCTCTGCGACTCAAGGCATCAGCCGCTACATTGGCCTTCCTCGGGTGATACAAAATAGTTGAGTCATAGTCCTTAAGAACCTCTAACAATCTCCTCTGAAGAAAATTCAAGTCATTCTGCCTTAGCAGATACTGCAAGCTATGATGATCAGTGAAAATCTCACACTGTACCCCATATAAGTAATGCTGCCAAATCTTTAAGGAATGAACAATGGCAGCTAACTCAAGATCGTGCACTGGATAATTCTTTTCATGCACCTTCAACTGTCTGGATGCGTAGGCAATCACCCTATTCTCATGCATCAAAACCGCTCCCAGTCCAACTCTAGAAGCATCACAATAGATTGTGTAAGGACCCGAACATGTAGGCAATACCAATACTGGAGCTGTAGTGAATGCTGACTTGAGCTTCTGAAAGCTCTCCTCGCACTCATCGGACCATCTGAATGGAGCACCCTTCTGGGTCAATCTAGTCAAAGGTGAAGCAATATAAGAAAATCCCTCCATAAAGCGACGGTAATAACCCACCAAACCCAGGAAACTCCTAATCTCCGTAGTTGAGGACGGTTTGGGCCAACTCTGCACCGCCTATATCTTCTTCGGGTCCACCTGAATACCCTAACTAGACACTACGTGACCCAAGAAAGCTATTGAACCAAGCCAAAACTCATATTTGGAGAACTTTGCATAAAGATTCTCCTCCCTTAATCTCTACAACACAACCCTCAAATGCTGAGCGTGCTCCTCCTGGTTACAAGAGTACACCAGGATTTCATCAATGAACACAATAACGAATGAATCAAGGTAAGGATGAAAAACGTTGTTCATCAATTGCATGAACGCGGCTAGGGCATTGGTCAACCCAAAAGACATAACCAGAAACTCATAGTGGCCATATCTGGTCATAAAAGCAGTCTTCGGAATATCAGAATCCCGAATCTTCAGCTGATGGTACCCAGACCTCAAGTAGATCTTAGAGAACACCCTAGCTCCCAGAAGCTGATCAAAGAAGTCATCAATACGGGGCAAAGGATACCGGTTTTTCACCGTAACCTTGTTCAGCTGCCTATAGTCAATGCACATACGCATGGATCCATCCTTCTTCTTACGAACAACACTGGCGCACCCCAAGGCGACACACTAGGCCGAATGAACACCTTATCTAGGAGTTCATGAAGTTGTTCCTTCAATTCCTTCAACTCTGCTGGGGCCATGCGGTAAGGAGGAATAGAGATAGGTTGGGTATCAGGAAATAAGTCAATACCAAAATCAATGTCCCTCTCATGTGGCATGTCTGGCAAGTCTGCTGGGAAAACGTCTGGGAACTCAAAGACCACGACCTCGACCTCGAGCTGGTCCTGCTGGCATCTGGTCATCACTATTAGTAGCACGAGTCCTCACCATTTGTGAGAGAATGAAAGCAATAGAAGTTTAGTTTCAGAATTCAACAGAGTCGCACGACAGAATTCAAAGAATGTGAGATTTTTCCTAAAGGTTATGTAGCCTCTCGAAGATAAGTACAGACGTCTCCATGCCGATCTGCAAGACTACTAAACCTGCTCATGACTGGTGAGACCCATTTAACCTAGGGCTCTGATACCAACTTGTCACGACCCATTTCCGGAGCCGTGATGGCGCCTGTCGTGGAACCAGGCAAGCCACCCATTTTATATAACTAAATACAATTTCCAATATAATGCCCTTTTTAACAAGTCTGAAATCAATAATAATAATAATAAATACAATATTTTCGGGAAACCAGTTTATGAAATTCAAAAGACCAAATCATACTAACCCCAGATCCAGTGTCACACAGTCATGAGCTGCTAGTACTTAATACAACCAAAAGAAATGACTAACATAGTCTGAAAATAAATACGACAGATAGAAAGGAAAGAGAAGACGAGATCACGGTCGCCAGCTGCTACCTCGTCAACTCTGATGAAATTGCTGCTACTCACTGACCCGAGCTGAAGTCCGCTGTACCTGGATCTGCACACAAGGTGCATGGGGTAACGTGAGTACACCAACTCAGTAATAACGAAACCAAACTACGGGCTGAGAGGTAATGACAGACTAAACCTCCGATAATTCAAACAACATTATATAAATTGGACATGACAGTAATATATCAGGAAATAAACAGGATGCATCAATATAAGTCTATAACTCTGCATACTAGCATGAATTCATATAGAATCAAGAATGATGTGTACTCATTAATCAAGCTCTCATAAGGTGGTCCACTAAGTACTAGAATACGACCTTCAGGCCCAGGGAAGTCCATCCCGGATATTACATAAACACAAGTGACACAGTCACCAAGTACTAAGGAAAAAGGCCGATCCAGCCCCCACGGAGAAAATCCATCTCCGAAACATAATAACCACTGAGAAAATCCATCTCCGGAACATAATGCTCGGACAAATCCATGTCCAGGGAAATCCATCCCTCAATATCTGTGCGCTCACTAGGGGTGTATAGACTCCGGAGGGCCTCCTTTCAGCCGAAGCGCTATATCAAGAAAACGAAGGCATGATTTCAGGATCGCTGCGGTGTGTAGTCTGACCTCATAACTGTTTCAAAACCATGCTCCAAGCCTCACTCAGTCAGTACCTTCCAGCCTCACTTACAATGATCTAACATATGAAAATCAGCCCAAACCAATGACAACATAAAATAAACTTGCAACTTACGAGACTGAGGCATGAAACATATACTATAACATGACTGAGTACGTGAAAGCAATAATCACAGATAGAGACATCAATAATCGACCATTCCGGTCTAAACACATCGACGTGAAGCCTTAACATTTATACTTAAGCATGATTTCTATTTCGTTCAAGGTAAGTACCACCTTCACAGTACAAGTATCAACCTGAGATAACCACTAGACAGTGCCATGGGATGAGCCAGGATACAAATATTCGGTAAACGCCCGCATGCCTGTCACTTGGCAAGTGCGTCACCTTAATTAACAGCAAATATCAAATAGTTTGGGGTTTCGAACACTCAGTTCCAAGTTTGGAAGCGCTACTTACCTCAAAACCGGCTAATACACTACTCCGCAGTGCCCTTTCCTCTAAAGGCTAGGAGAATGTGACTGTGTTATATGCCTCGTGACGCAAGGTCTGTAGCACGGTAGACCATGCTATATGTCTTGCGGCGCAAGGTCTGTAGCATAGTAGACCGTGTTATATACCTCGTGGTGAAAGGTCTGTAGCGCGATAGACCGTGCTACAGAGCTCGCGAAGCCTTCTCTGTAGATCGCTACAAACCGTGCCTAGCTTGGTCTGTAGCCCGGTCCGGATGTTTGAGGGTCCATTTTTCTAATTTCATAACCTAGTCCTTTGTGAATGTGTCCTGCTGACCTAATCGTGTTGCTTCAGCTCCCTCCGATCCGTGAACGCGATACCTCCTTCACGAACGTGAAGAGCGACATCCTTTTACCTACTCCCTCTTCTCTGCGTTCGCGAGGCTAGCTTTGCGATCATGAAGCACTACAACACATCAGAAAACCAATAATCCAAAACTAATAAGAAATGATACGAAACTACTCGAAAAACACCTGAGCCTCCCGGGACTCCATCCAATCACGCCAACAAGTCCGATAACCTTATTAAAACTTCTCCGGATTCTCAAAAGACCATGACAAACATCAAAACCAAGAATCGATGATCAAAACACATATTTAGCTTCGCTTAAGTTTATCATATTCGAAAATTCAAACCAAACAACCAATTTAAGCTTAACCAATCTGGATTAAACCAAAACTTTGCCGTTACGCAAATGGCTATCCTTGGTCCACTCTTAGAACTTAAGCTTCCAAAATGAGACTAAGTGTCTTAAATCCCTCTCAACCCATACTATGACCAAGCCAACCATTCCCGCAAGTCATAAAATAACTAAGACATATACAAGAAGCATCAACTATGGAACGGTACCCAAATACACAAAATGACCGATGGGGTCATTAAGTTCTCTCCTTCTTAAACAAACGTTCTCCCTCGAACAGGTCTAGAATCATACTTGGAGTGTCGAAAAAAATGAGGTTATATGCTCCATATATGATGCTTGATCTCCCAAGTTTCCTCCTCAACTGGCTGACCTCTCTACTAAACCTTCTCTAATGCAATGTTCTTTCACCTCAGCTTCTGAACCTGCCTATCCAAAATGGCCACAGTCTCTTCTTCATCGGCCAACTTCTCGTCAAAATTGCACTGATCTGAAATCTAACACATGTGACTGATCTTCATGATACTTCTGAAGCATGGAGACATGGAACACAACAGATGAACTCCCGCCAAGATGGATGGAAAAGAAATTCTGTAAGTCACCTTACCAACCCTCCCTAACACCTCAAATGGCTCGATATACCAACGACTCAACTTACCTTT
The DNA here is from genome assembly GCA_005239525.1 of Nicotiana knightiana. Classification (NCBI taxonomy): domain Eukaryota; kingdom Viridiplantae; phylum Streptophyta; class Magnoliopsida; order Solanales; family Solanaceae; genus Nicotiana; species Nicotiana knightiana. The sequence continues at coordinate 35,130 of ML385982.1, forward strand.
ACTCCCAAACCTTATCATGCTCTTTATAGACGAAACTCTGAGAAGAACCTTCTCACCCCCCATAAAAGCCATATCACAAACTTTCCTATCAGCATAGCTCGTTTGCCCAGACTGCACTATGCGAAACTACTCCTGAATCAATTTCACCTTCTCCAAAGCATCATGAACCAAATAGGTTCCCAACAAGCTAGCTTCCCAGGCTCAAACCAACAAACTAGAGAACGTTATCGCCTCATATATAAGGCCTCATACAGACCCATCTAGATACTCGACTGGTAGTTTTTGTTGTATGAAAACTCTACTAATGGTAGAAACTTATTCCACTGGCTCAAAGTCAATAATGCAGGATCTCAACATATCCTCCAAAATCTGAATGGTCTCCTCAGACTAACTATCTTTCAAAGGGTTAAATACTGTGCTCAACTCCACATGTGACGCTACACGGCCCTCCAAAAATGCGATGTGAATTGAGTGCCATGATCTGAGATGATAGACACCGGCACCCTATGCCAACAGACAACCTCCCTAATATAGAACTTAGCCAACTGCTCCGATGTTAAGGAAGTCATGATCGGAATGAAATGCTCAAACTTGGTTTGTCTGTCCATAATGACCCAAGCAGAGTTAAATCTCCTCTATATCTATGACAAATCAACCATAAAGTTCAAAGTAATGCTCTCCCACTTCCACTCCGGTATCTCAATCTTTTGAAGCAAACCACAAAGTCTCTGGTGCTCATACTTGACCTGCTGACAATTCAAACACTGAGCAACATATCCAAAAATGTCTTTCTTCATCCTCTACCAAAAAAAATATACTTCAAATCACGATGCATCTTTGCATCACCCGGATAAATGTAATAGCACGGACTATGTGCCTCTTCAAGAATCAACTCTCTCAAGCCATCAACAGTAGGATCACAAATACGACCCTGAAGCCGCAATACCCTATCATCATCAATAGTCACCTCCTTAGCACCACCTCGCTGAACTGTGTCCTTTAGGACATGCAAGTGGGGATCTTCATACTGGCGAGCCTTAATATGCTCAAGCAATGATAACAGTAAAAAAATCTCACCAACCTTGCTTCCACCGCCTGAAAATCCTTAGCTAAAGGCCTCTCTGCGTTTGGAGTGAATGCTAAACTCCCCGTACTCTCCGCCTTTCTACTCAGGGTGTCTGCTACAACATTGGCTTTCCTCGGATGATAATGAATGGTGATATCATAATCCTTCAATACATCTAACCATCTCTGCAACCTCAAATTTAAGTCATTTTATTTAAACAGATGTTGCAGACTCCTTTGATCAATATACACCTCACAAGACACGCCATGTAGATAGTGCATCAAAATCTAGAGCGCGTGCACTGATAAGTAGGTATTTTGACTACTTAATTAGTGCCTTTTGACTTTTGTTTTAGTTCAAAAATATTTAAAAGTATTCCTGAAAACTGATGAAATATCCTAACTTGTAGGAGTATTGGGAAAATGAGCCACTACGCTTAAATCCAACTCAAGAAGGAGTGATATGAATAATGACAAAAATCAGACACAGAAGCTAAAGTGCAGACAACAGAATTCTATATACGGCCGCAAAATGTGAAGGAAAATCTGCAGAGTCTCAGTGCAAAGTGCAGACCGAACAATAATTGTGCTGCCGCAGAAATCAAAGTTCAAAGAGATCAATTTCAAACCCAACTTGAAATGCGTACCACACTATAATTGTGTGGCCGCAAGAATCAACCATGAGGTTGCACTCAAGAAATGTGGGCTCCACAAAAGAGGCCAGTGCGCCACACCCAGAATTATGTGGTCCGTAGAATTCAAGAGTGATGCGGCCACAATCCAGAATTATGCGGCCGTAGAATACACTCTTGTCAAGAGCTGAAGAAAAGTGTGAACCGCATAAAGAATTATGCAGCCGCAAAACCTCCGAAAGGGCATTTTTGTCCGAAAAATCTAGATATGTATAAATAGACTTCTTTCATAAAATTAGGTCATGTTTTGAATATCAGAAGTTTTGTAGGCGTTTTTCATTACCCTTTTAGGCAACTTTAACTTATATTTGTGATTTAACATTGGATCTTCATCTATCAATCTTGCAATATGAGTTTTATCATCTTTTCTTCGTTATTTTCTTTAATATCCACTATGAGTAGCTAGATTTTTAGCTAGGGTTGTGACCCAACCCTAGTGTGGGAACCTAATGGGTGTTTGATTTAGAGCTTGTTTATGGTTGGATGTTTATTATTTAGCCTTGTTCTTCCTTTAACTGTAGAATCAATGGTTGCAAACATTAGTTCATGCCTAATTGACCTGGTCTCTACTTGAGAAAGAGAGACGTAGTCTAGAAAAACTTGGCTAGCAAGAATTTGGGATGAAATCAAGAGATTGATAGTCCCAATTAAAGGGTTGAACCTAGAGATAAAATACCCGACTTGAGCATTTTATCAACTGTTTTGTACAATATCCATTTGAACTTGAGAAAGCCAAATTTGGAAAAACCACTCTCTTATCGAGAGGTATTGAGTGAGTAAGTGTGTGTTGATAGCTATAATACACCCTGACCAACAAAACAAGCTTTAAAGTTTACAAACCGTTAGGCAAACACCTAAGTAAAGGTCATATCCCTAGGACTTTTTACATATTTGAAAACAAAAACAAAAATAATATTCTATAGTTTTACAATTTAGAATTGCAATTCTTAGTGTAAATTTAGAAGTAAAAACAAAACAACTATTTGTGGAAGTGCAACCAAGATACTTCACGTGCTTATACCAAATATATACCACTAATCCCATCTACGCTCCCTATGGATTCGATCCCGACTCTTTGTTGGGTATTATTGTTGCAATCGACCATTTCACAACCCTAAATAGAGGTGTGACTTGGATGAGATCATGCACAATCGTTGTTAACTATAAATCATGCACCAAATAGTTCTTCTCATTGGGCATAAACTGGTGCGATGCATAGGTAATCACCCTACTATCATGCATCAACAAACACCCAATGTCAACCCTCAGAGCATCACAATAAACTGTATACAACCCTAATGCGGAAGGCAAAACCAAAACTGGATCCGTAGTCAAAGCAGTCGTGTGATTTTGAAAGCTCCCCTCAGACTCATCTGACCACAGGAATAGTGCACCTTTCTGATTTAACTTAGTCAATATGGATGCAATAGAGGAAAATCCCTCTACGATGGTGGTAACCAGCCAAACCTAAGGAGCTCCTGATCTCAGTAGCGATGGAAGGTCTGGACTAACTATGAACTGTCTTAATCTTCTTCGGGTCCACCTTGATCCCATCACTAGATACCACATGACCCAAGAATACCATCGAGTCTAACCAAAACTCGCACATGTAGAACTTAGCATATAGCTTCTTCTCCTTCAAAATCTAGACCACAATTCTCAAATGCTGCTCAAGCTCCTCCCTACTACGGGAATATACCAATATATCATCAACGAAAACAATGACAAACTATAATGCCCATAACGAGTTTGGAAAGCCGTCTTAGGGATGTCCAAAGACCTAATTCAACTGTTGATACTCCGCTCTCAAGTCAGTCTTTGAGAACACCTCGGCACCCTAAAGCTGATCAAATAAGTCATTAATGTGTGGCAATAGATATCTATTCTTGATGGCCACCATGTTCAACCACCGATAGTCAATATACATTCTCATAGACCCATCCCTCTTCTTAAGAAACAACACTGATGCACCCTAGGGTGAAACACTAGGCCTGATGATCCCCTTATCCATAAAATCTTGTAACTCTTCCTTCAATTCCTTCAACTCCGTTGGAGCCATGCGATACAGAAGGATAGATATAGGCTATGTGCATGGCACCAAATCAATATTCATGTCTGGTGGCATTCCTGGTAGGTTTGAAGGAAACACATTCGGAAACTCCCTCACTGCCAAAACTGAATTAACAACATGAATATCAACACTAGCATATCGAACAAAATCCAAATATGACAAACATCCCATCTCCACCATCCGTTGAGCTTTCAGAAATGAAATCACCCTACTAGGAGTGTGACAAAGAGAGCCACTCCATTCCAGCCTCTCCAACCCTAGAATAGACAACAACACGGTCTTAGCGTGATAATCAAGGCTATCATGGTACAGAGATAGCCAATTCATACACAAAATCACATCAAAGTCCACCATACTAAGCAATATGAGATCAACACTGGTCTCATAACTACTAATATGGACCACACAAGACCGATACACTCGATCCACCATAATAAATCACCAACAAGTGAGGACACATGCATATGAGTGTCAAAAGAACCAGGAGGCATATCCAAAAGAATAAGCAGATCCCGGAACAAATAAACAGAAGAATCTCTACAACAGACCGAAATTATACGTGTGATCACAATATTAGAGGCTATTGCGTCAGGTCTCCCTAGGAAAGCATAGGAATGGGGCTTACCAATGCTGGCCTGACTAACACCAATCTGACCTTCCCCCAAGATGTACCCTCATCGTGTAACTACCATCTCAATCTGTCTGAGTATGAGGTGATGCAACTGACACCAGAACTACGGACTAAGAACCCTAAGGAACTATGCCTTTGTTACTTTTAGGGCAATACTTCCTCACATACTCAAGCGCTCCACATCATCGAAATCTCAAGATAAATAAGGCTGATGAGATTGACACTGCCTTAAGGAACCGAATACCCACCGGAGGAACCCTACATCGATAGAGCATGGTATGAGCTCGCAGGAAGAGCACTGGAGGATAATGGAAGGGAAGAATTGAAATATGATCGAGACACCAAATTGTGGGACGTGTGCTGCACATACTAATCTTTCCCACTAGGAGGCCCCCTACCGATCTTCTCTCTACCTCCATATGAGGTGCTACTAAAACCACTACAACGATGAGGCCTCGTCCCTCATCATGACCTCTTTATACTGGCTGCAAAGACGTTTGATCCTCCGATCTCTACTGCCTGCTGAAAAGTAGTCCTGATCGATAACTCTCAAGCCATAGTAACCTTGATTCCATAATTCATACTCTGAAAAACATATTCACCTTCTCTGTGTCGATGGGTATCAAGAAAGCTTCATGACATTATAACTCTGTGAATCTCCCCTCATACTCGATCAGGATATAGAACCATACTAAAGGTGCTCAAACTAGCATCTCAACTTATCATTTATTGTGAGTTGGATGTACCTCTTAAGGAATAAATGTGTAAATTGAACCCATGTAAGAGGAGCTGAAATAGATGGCGTACCCTGCTTATATGTCTACCACCATCTCATAGTTGCTCCCCTGAACTGGGAAGTAGTGAAGTCTACTGTGTTGTACTCTACCAATCCCAAATTATGTATCATCTTATGGAACTTGTCTAGAAAGTCATGTGCATCCTCTATAGCACTGTTCTTAAAGTGTGTAGGAAACAACCTCTGAAACCTCTGTTACCTCTTGTGCTCATCAACAGTCATGGCAGTCATGGTATCAACTAGCTGCTACGATACACTCCTCTGGAGTACGAGCCACATGGGTTTGACTCCCCGTCCTACCTAGGATGTGGCTGGAGCCACTAGGACCACCCTGGTCTAGGTCAAAGCATCGATGAAACTGACCATCTTGGCCATAGCCTCTTAAAACACGGGTGCAACAATGAAACCCTCATGCTAGTGTACGCTTGAGCCTCAATATGCTCGTCTATGATATTCTCCTCGACCTACTCCACATGTGGGTCTGGTGCAATTTCCATGGCCTGGCCATCAGTCCACTGGATACCCATCCCTAGATATAGTAGTATGACCTTTAGCAATGACCTTGGCCCTACCCCTACATGTGCATCTCCCTGTCGCAATTGGTGGTATTGCTCCTACATCCTCCACTACTCCAGACACGCGAGTCCTTACCATATGTGAGAGAATATAAAGATTTAGTTTCATGTCAATAGTCAACGCATGACGAGGAATCAAGAAAAGGAAGTTAGAACATAGTGCTCTTATACCAACTTGTAACGATGTGAAATCCCATAAAATTTCGTGATAGAGCCTAACCCACTTGCTATGCAAGAAAACATAATATCAATTATAAATCTAAAGCATATTAATCAACTTTTAACAAATGCACAATAAGATAAGAAATAGAATAATCTCAAGTCTAATAATATAGGTAACTTTCCAAGACAGGGTCTAAACACGACCATAACTACCAATATCACCCCAAAATCGGGTGTCACAATCATCACAAGCATCTAACGTGAGCATGAGAAACATTTGAACACACTACAACAAAAAAGAACAACAAACCCAATGAAATCCCACAAGTGGGGTCTAGGAAGGGTAGTGTGTATACAGACTTAACCCCTACCTTATAAAGGTAGATAGACTATTTCCAAAGGTCCTTCAGATCAAGAATAGTAAAAATGAAGCAATAGAGAAACAATAACATCCACAAGTTAATAAGACATTGGAAGCAAATAATACAACGAGTAATAACAAAGATACATAGATATGAAACTATAATAAAAGTGCCAATCCTATTGAAAATAATGACAAACCATATAAAAACAAGGGACTAAGAATAGGAAAATGCCCGACTACTACTACTTCTTCTACTACTATTACTACTACTACTGATATGACAAGGCAAAACTCTAGACTATTTATCAACCCACCACCTTAATTCTTGACCTCCACACTATTCTATTGAGGGTCATGTCCTCAGTGGGTTATACAAGAGCCATGTCCTGCCTGATCACCTCACCCCAGCTCTTCTTAAGCAACCATTTACCCCTCCTCCGACTCGCCATTGGCAACCTCTCACACCTCCTAACCGGGGCTTCAGAGTCTCTCCTCTTCATATATCCAAACCATCTCAGCCTCGATTCCTGTAACTTATATTACACAAAAGCCACACCCACTTTGTCCCTAATATATCCATTCCTAATCTTGTCTGTTTCGGTATGCCCACAATTCCATCTGAACAACCTCATTTCTACTACTTTCATCTTATAGGCATGAGATTTATTGACTCGAAAACACTCATCTGGAAATAACATAACCGGTCTAACTACTGCTTTGTAAAACTTGCCCTTAAGTCTAGGTGGCATATTTCTGTCACACAAAACACTTAAAACTTCTTTTTTGATGTCAAATACCAGAAGCTACGCACAAATTCTCATTAGATCTCGGTTGTTCTTAACAGCGATGGCTATTCATTTAAGTCTCCGGGTAGCACCACTAGATCTTTTAATTGAATTATGGAACTTTCTCCCCGGGCTGCGGAACTAACAAGTCTATTAGAAAGTCGAATTAGCAACTTTTACACCAATTTTAAAGTGGATGAGATCGGTCGAGTGGTCTCAGTTGGAGATGGAATTGCACGTGTTTATGGATTGAACGAGATTGAGCTTACCTGTTTGCTCTTATGGTAATGAGGACGGCCCGACGTTCGGGGATGTTGCATTGCGCTTTGACTTCTAAGGCTTGACAGGTCCTTTTGGTCGATTTCCAGTTGATTGCCTCAATCTATCGATTGAGTGAGTTGGAGAAGAAATCCTTTTCGTGCTTTCGATCTGATTACTTTGAATAAAGATCAAAAAAATAATAGATAGGCGGAAAGGCTTTACACAAGACCACATATCGAGAGAGAGAGCCTCCGGTCAGGCCTATGGCTGGATCCTTTTAGATCTACGGGCCGGCCGGCCCCGGCTGTTTACATGAGAATAGGGAATCTATACTCGAGCGTTCCACTGGGCCCCTGACAGGATAGGTGAGGAATCACTCTGGATCTTCTTTTTTTGTGGGGGGCGCCATGCACGTCTTGGAAAAATCATGCTTTGTATCTGAAGTTATTGGCCCATGGTCCTCAGTGAGGAAAGGACCTAGAACAGAGAAGAGGGCCGATAGGAAGTTAAAAGAGAAAGATAGCCAGTCCTCTTGGGAGGCCGAGAGTGTTATGTAAAAAGGACCAAGGAGGATCCTATCCTAAAGGAGAAGGAGGAGGAGTAGGAGCTAGCTTTAGGGGCGGAATCGAAGCGAAGAAATTAGTTCATGCCACGACGATCTATATGGAAGGGAAGTCCTAGGGTGTGACGGGCGGTGTGTACAGGGCCCGGGTACATATTCACCGCGCCATGCTGATCCGCGATTACTATCGTTTGTGAATGTAGGTTGTGTCGGGGATATACTGTCGCTAGTAAGTCATTTCGTTTGCATTTTATTCAACGAGACCGAAAGTTTAGCCTCGTCAAGGCAAGTAGTGGATCTTTATTATCGAATGATGGAGACAGTCAAAGCCCGATCTTGGTTGTCCTTTCACCCCTAGCTACAAGTCATCCCCGTATTTTGCCACATACGTGGGTTCGGTCCTCCAAGGCCTGTTAGAGATGGAAACTTGGATTTGATGGTATCTTTAGAGCGGATCCCATGGGCTTCTCGGGTGGAGGTTGGTTGAAGATGATGGCTTGACAAGTTCAAGCAAAACCGTAGAGAGAGCGGGCTACACCTAGCTTAGCCTATCCAATATCCGATTCAAAAAGAGATTCGATGAAAGAAAAAATAAAAAAAGAATAATTGGAATCCATAGTTGTGGATCTCGATCCAAAGGTTCTTTCTTGATCTAGCTACAAGGATGGGGCAGTGTGAACCTTCGTGGCTTTTTGCTCGTTTGGTCTCGCTATTTCATTCCTGGTTCTCTCTTTCAAGCAGTCTTTCTTATCCGAAAGCAAGCAAGACAACAAGGGAGGTTTTAGGCAACTCGCTGGTTTCGAGATGGGTAGTAAGATCTCTGTCTCCAGAGAAGGCATGAGGGTTTTCTAAAAGTCTCCTCTCATTACTTATGGATAAAGAAATGAGCCTCGATTTCAACCACCGCACTCCTATGCAATGTGTGATATCCTTGTCAAACTCCCTATTACGCTGTATTATAGACCCAAGGTATTTGAAACTATTTCTCTTGGGGATTGTGTATCAAGCTTCACGTCCCTTTTGCTTCTTGCGTCCTAACACTGACTTACACTCCAAGTATTTTATTTTTGTCCTGCTCAACTTGAAACCTTTAGAATCCAAGGTTTGCCTCCATACCTCTAGACTAGCATTAACCCCACAATGTATCTTGTCAATTAGCACTATAATCTGCAAATAACATTTATCATGGCACCTCCCATTGGATGTGTCGCGTCAGCACATCCATCCCAAGGAAAATAAAAATGGGTTAAGAGTTGATCCCTGATGCAACCCCATCAACACTGGGAAATAATCTGAGTCTCCTCCCACAATCCTCACCCGGGTCTTAGATCTATTTTACATGTCGTTAATCACCCTAATGTATGCTACCAGAATGCCGCTAACTTCCAAACATCTCCATAGAACCTCCCTAGGGAATTTGTTGTAGGATTTTTCTAGGTCAATGAACACCATATGAAAGTTCTTCTTCCTCTCCCTATACTGCTCCATCAACCTCCTCACAAGATGGATGGCTTCTATAGTTGACCGCTCCGACATGAATTCGAAATGATTCTAAAAATTAGACATACTCCTTCTCACCCTTATTTCAACTACCCTCTCCCAAATTTTCATGGTGTGAGTCAGCAACTTGATACCCCTATAGTATGTACAGTTCTGGAGATCACCCTTGTTCTTGTACAACATGACCATCAAATGCCACCTCTATTCTTCCAGCATCTTCTTCGTCCTAAGAATTACATTTAACAATCCAGTAAGCCACTCCAACCCTACCCAGCCTACGTCCTTCCAAAATTCCACTGGAATCTCGTCTAGTTCGGTCACCCTACCCCTACTCATACTCCACATAGACTCCTCAATCTTAACACGCCTACAAAACTTGAAATCTCGCTGTTTTTCTAAGTTCTCCAACTCCTGAGCACAATGCTCCTGTCCCCAGCCTCATTCAGGAGTTTATGGAAGCATGCCTGCCACTTGCACCTAATAGATTCCTTTTCCACCAATACATGGATGTGACGACCCAATCGATCGTCTTAAGAATTAACACCCTGATCCTTTGAGTTTCGGAGAGTTTTGGGACACTTAGTCCCTAAATTAGAGCTTAAGTGTTGGAAAGTTTCCCGTAGTTGGAGCAGTGTGAACACAGCCTCGGAATGGAAATCCGATGGCTCCGTTAGCTTCGTTAGGTTATTTCGGGGTTGGGAGCGTGTTCGAATGCATTTTGGAAGTCCGTACCTTATTTAGGCTAGAAATGCCGAAGTTTGAATTTTTGAAGTTTCCAGTCCGATAGTGAGTTTTTGATCCGAGGGTCGGAATGGAATTCCAGAAGTTATAGTAGTTCCGTCATATCATTTGGGATGTGTGTGCAAAATTTGAGGTCGTTTGGATGAGTTTAGACGTGTTTCAGCGTCGGATGTGAATTCTAGAATTTTCCTAAGTTTCTAGGCTTGAACCTATGCATAATCGATGATTTTGATGTTATGAAACATGTTTTTAAGGATCGAACTAGTTCAAATAAGGTGTTAAGGTTGGTTGGTGGTTTTGGTTGAGGTCCCGGGGGCCTCGGTGTTGTTTCGGATGCTTAACAGGGATTTTTGGGACTTAGCTACTGCTGAACCAGGCCTCTTCTTGTGTCTTCGCACCTGCGAAGGTTTTTCCGCAGGTGCGGATTCGCAGGCGCGTGGGGCTGATCGCAGGTGCGATAGAGGGGAGATTTGACCAGTGGTCGCAGGTGCGACTTGGGTTCCGCAGGTGCGGGACCGCAGGCGCGACCTAACGACCGCAGGTGCGGCCCCAGTGTAACTTACGTGATTTCCGCACCTGCGATGCTTTTTCTGCAGGTGCGGTACCGCAGGTGCGAATTCCCTGTGTGTTTCATTCCAAAAATCCGAGAGTTTATTTCATAATTCTAAAAATCGTGTAAGGGCTCAAGAATTGGCGATTTTCTGTGGGTTTTGAAGAGAAGGATCATAGGTAAAATTTTATAATCCTAATTCGCTGTTAGACCATTAATCTACTAATTTTTTTATTTTATAATCCTAATTCGCTGTTAGACCATTAATCTACTAATTTTTTCTTTAGTTTAATTATCAAAAATGGGGAAAAAACCATAGGAAATTGATTAAATTTCCCCAACCCGAAATTCTGAAAATTTATGGGGTTTTTGGCATTGGATTTCGATTATTTCTGGTTGAATGAGTCCGTGAGTGAATGGGTGTCCGTAAAATTTAACTTTTACCTGATTCCTAGACTTGGGCCCGAGGGGCATTTTAGTCATTTTACCTAATTTCACGCCTTAGCTTGAATTAAACAGTAAAAATCAGTTGCATGAGATGTTATTTACGATATGTAATTGAATTGTATAGATTTGGGCCATTTGGAGTCGGATACTCGAGGCAAACGTGTGGTTCCGAGTTGATTTTGAGGTGGTTTGAGGTAAGTGGCTTGTCTAACCTTGTGTGGGGGACCTTTCCCCTTAGGATGTGATTATTTGGTAATTGAATGCCTTGTACGTGAGGTGACGAGCGCGTACTTGTGCTAATTGTTGAAAATCCAGTTTTACTTTAAATATTTAGACTGAGTTTCTTTCTTACCTGCATTATTCTACTTGCAATTATAGCCTATGTTAGTTTAGAAAAGCATGCCTAGTTGACTTGAATTTCCTATTTGCTTAAGTTGCTTTAATTGTACTACGTGAAGCATGTTAGGCTAGAACTACTTGTTGCCTTGTATTTTTGCACTTTATTTCTGAATGTCTTCTTGTGTGGCTGCGTATTTACTTTGGGACTATGGGACGATATCCCGGGAGATCCCCCTTCATATTTACTTTGGGACTACGGGACGGTATCCCGGGAGATCCCCCTGCACATTTACTTTGGGACTACGGACGGTATCCCAGGAGATCCCCCTGCATATTTACTTTGGGACTACGGGATGGTATCCCAGGAGATCCCCCTGCATATTTACTTTGGGACTACGGGATGGTATCCCGGGGGATCCCCCTGCACATTTACTTTGGGACTACGGGACGGTATCCCGGGAGATCCCCCTGCACATTTAATTTAGGACTACGGGGTGGTATCCCGTGAGATCCCCCCCTGCACACTAGCAATGAAAGGTATTCCGGGAGATCCTTCGGATATACATATGATGGACTACGGGATGGTATCCCGGGAGATCCACTAGACAGCTGAGATAAGGACTATAGGACGGTATTCTGGGAGATCCTCATTGTTACCATTGTTATTGAGTTGTTCATATTCCGTGTTACTCTGTTCTTGTGTTTTGATATTTCCTTGTTTTACTTGTCTTATTTCCTTACTGTATTCTTTATTTCTGTCTGTTTTCATACTGTAAATTCCTATTATATTTTTTAACCTTAGTAGGTCCCTGACCTTCCTCATCACTACCTGACCGAGGTTAGGCTTGGCACTTACTGAGTACCGCTGTAGTGTACTCAAGCTCTTTCCTGTGCATGTTTTTCATGCGCAGATCCAGGTACCTCCACCCAGGCGCACTATCCCCGAGGTTGAGAGACATAGCAGAGACTTCTCGGTACATCTGCCGTGTCCGCAGACCAGGAGTCTCTATCTTATTCCGGATTTAGTGGAAAGCTTTTCCTTCTTTTCAGTTGTTTAGACATTCTGGAGTTAGAGCAGTGTAGTACATTTCTTTTAGCCTGTGTTTCCCGTGAGTTTCCGGGTTTTGGGATGATATTGTAGACTTCCGCATTATTTTTGGGTTGTATATGCCAAATGGCATTTATATACAGTCTTTCTTTTAGTTTGTTCAATTTTTACTTAATTATTCCACAAGTTATGTTGATATTTCGCATTGCTAGGCTTACCTAGTTATAGGGACTAGGTGCCATCACGACATGTTCACGGATGGGGAACTGGGGTCGTGACAAGTTGGTATCAGAGCTCTAGGTTCATAGGAGTCACGGAACACAGGCCGGTTTATTAGAGTCTCGCTGATCAGTACATAGACGTCTGTACTTATCTACGAGAGGCTATGTAACTGTTTAGGAAAAAATCTTCACTACATTGATTTCCTTGTCGTGCAATATTTTTGACATAAATTCTAAATATTCTCTCACAGATGGTGAGGACACGTGCTACTTGGGACGATTAGGCACTTGTGCCCCCTACAACAGTCGTCAGAGGCCGGGGCCGAGGTAGAGGCCGAGGACGCGCACGTGGTGCAGCGAGAGCACCTGCGCGAGCTGCTACCGAGGTACCACCAGTAGATCCAGCCGAGGTCCAGGCACGTGACACGCCTACTGCCACTATACTCAATCCCTTCAGGAGACGTTAGCTCAGTTCATGTCTATGTATACCACTCTAGCTCAGGCAGGGTTGCTTCCCCTTGCTACGGCCACATCCCAGGCCGGGGGAGGAGCACAGACTCCCGCCGCCCGCACCCTTGAGCAGCGAGTGCATGTGGAGCAGGTCACAGAGATCATTCCTGTGCCGCCTGTAGTGCCAGTTCAGCCCGAGGAAGGGTAAGCTGCTTCAGAGGACGAGCATCGGGGACTTGAGAGGTTCAAGAATTATGACCCTCCGGTATTTAGTGGACTAGCATAAGATGATGCCTTGGATTTTCTTGAGGAGTGCCACCGTATTCTTCGCACTATGGGCATAGACGGATCTAGTGGGGTTTCCTTTACTACCTTCTAGCTTCGCGGAGCCACCTATGATTGGTGGCGCACCTATGAGTTAGACAGTCCAAATGAGGCTGCTTCACTAACCTGGACCCAGTTCTCAGATATGTTCCTGAGAGAGTTTGTTCGCCAGAGCCTCAGGGACGCATGGCACGCAGAGTTTGAGCATTTGCGCCAGGGTGCTATGACAATTTCATAGTATGCTATTTGTTACACCAGATTGGCTAGGCATGCACCGACTTTGGTTGCTATGGTCCGCGAGAGGGTTCGCCGGTTTATCGGGTGTCTTATCCCGCCCATCAGATCTAACATGGCTCGGGAGTTGGAGATGGACATTCCTTATCAGCAGGTAGTGAGCATTTATAGGAGGATCGAGGGTATGCTCGCTAGGGAGCAAGAGGAGAGAGAGGCCAAGAGGTCTCGAGGGTCGGGCCACTACTCTGGTGCCCGTACCCTAGCAGCAGGTCGACATGGTAGGGGTTATATGGTCCGCCCAGTTCATTCAGCTCTTCCAGCAGCCAGCGATACCCCAGCTCCACCTAGGCCTTAAGAGCCTTACTATACACCTCCAGTTTCTAGCGCGCCTCCTGCGCGGGGTGCTTTCAAAGGTCAGTCTTGCAGACTCGGCCCTAGCCAGTCACAGCCGGCACGTCCTCCTACAGCTTTTTTCGAGTGCGGAGATACACGCCATGTGGTTAGGGACTGCCCTAGACTTATTAGGGGTGCATCTTCAGAGACTTTACAGCCACAGCGTGCTCAGCAAGGTTCTCAGGCCATGATCACAGCTCCAGATGCTACCCTATCTGCCCAGCCAGCTAGGGGCGGAGGTCAGGGAGGTAGAGGTTGCCCTCGAGGGGGAGGCCAGGCCAGATATTATGCTATTCCTGCTCGTACCGAGGTTGTTGCCTCCTATTCTGTCATTACAGGTGTTATACTGGTTTGTAACAGAGATGCATCGGTTCTATTCGATCCAGGCTCCACGTATTCTTATGTGTCTTCTTACTTTTCTATGTATTTGGGTATAGCCCGAGATTCTTTGAGTTCTCCTGTTTATGTTTCTACTCCTGTGGGGAATTCTCTCGTTGTGGACCGTGTTTATCGGTCGTGTTTGGTTACTATTCTTGGTTTTAAGACCATTGCGGATTTATTGTTACTCGATATGGTGGATTTTGATATTATCTTGAGCATGGACTGGTTGGCGCCCTATTATACTATTGTTGATTGTCACGCCAACACTGTGACGCTGGCTATGCTAGGTATTCCGCGTGTTGAGTGGAGTGGTACCTTATATCACACTCCCAGTAGGCTTATCTCTTTCCTTAAAGCTCAGCGTATGGTTGAGAAGGGGTGTGCCGCGTATTTAGTTTATGTGAGAGATGTCAATGTTGATACCCCTTCTGTGGATTCAGTTCCAGTAGTACGGGATTATACCGATGTGTTTCCAGGTGATCTTTCGGGCACGCCGCCCGATAAAGACATTGATTTTGGCATTGATTTATTACCGGGCACTCAGCCCATTTCCATTCCTCTGTACCGTATGGATCCTCCTGAGTTGAAGGATTTGAAGGATCAGTTACAAAAAATGCTTGATAAGGGTTTTATTCGGCCCAGTGTTTCACCCTAGGGTGCTCCTGTCTGTGAAGAAAAAGGATAGTTCTATGCGCATGTGTATTGATTATCACCAGTTGAACAGGGTTACAGTGAAGAACCGTTATCCCTTGCCTCGTATTGATGATTTATTTGACCAGCTTCTGGGCGCACATGTATTTTCTAAGATTGATTTGCGCTCAGGTTACCATCAGTTGAAGATTCGGGAGTCGGATATCCCGAAGACTGCTTTCAGGACTTGGTATAGCCATTATGAGTTTCTAGTTATGTCATTCGGGCTGACTAATGCCCCCACAACATTTATGCATTTGATGCACAGTGTATTCAGGCCATATCTCGACTCGTTCGTCATTGTTTTCATAGATGATATTCTTGTTTACTCCTGGAGTCGAGAAGATCATGAGCAGCACCAGAGGACAGTGCTTCAAACCCTAAGAGAGAAGAAGTTGTATGCAAAGTTCTCAAAATGTGAGTTTTGGTTGAGTTCTGTGGCATTCTTAGGCCACGTGGTATCGAGTGAGGGTATTCAAGTGGATCCGAAGAAGGTAGTGGCCATGCAGAGTTGGCCCAGGCCGTCCTCAGGTTCAGAGATTCGCAGTTTCCTTGGCTTGGCAGGTTACTACCGCCGTTTTGTGGAGGAATTTTCATTGATTGCAGCCCCTATGACTAGATTGACCCGGAAGGGTGCTCTATTTCAGTGGATAGAGGAGTGTGAGGCGAGCTTTCAGAAGCTCAAGACAGCTTTGACTACAACCCCAATCTTGATATTGCCTACTGGTTCGGGGTCTTATACAGTTTATTGTTAAGCCTCGCGAGTTGGCCTTGTAGCGGTTGATGCACGACGGTAGGGTGATTGCCTACGCGTCTAGACAGTTGAAGATACATGAGAAGAATTACCCAGTCCATGACCTTGAGCTAGCTGCCGTTGTTCATGCCTTGAAGTCTGGCGTCATTATTTGTACGGTGTGCCTGTGAGATTTATACTGACCACCGGAGTTTGCAGCACATATTCAGGCAGAAGGATCTAAATTTGCGCCAGGGTAGATGGTTAGAGTTGCTAAAGGACTATGACATCACTATATTATACCACCCGGGGAAGGCCAATGTGGTGGCCGACGCCTTGAGTCGCCGGGCGGAGAGTTTGGGGAGTTTGGCATACCTTCATGCAGCTGAGAGGCCTCTANTCTCGGTCTTCCTTATTCGATTGTATCAGGGAGCGGCAGTATGATGACCCTCATTTACTTATCCTCAAGGACACGGTTCAGCATGGTAATGCCAGAGATGTGACCATTGAGGGTGACGGGGTATTGAGGATGCAGGGTCGGATTTGTGTGCCCAATGTTGATGGGCTTCAGAGTTGATTTTAGCTGAGGCCCATAGTTCCCGGTATTCCATCCATCCGGGTACCGCGAAGATGTACCAGGATCTGAGACAACACTATTGGTGGCGAAGAATGAAGACGGATATACCAGAGTTTGTAGCCAAGTATCTCAACTGTCAGCAGGTCAAATGTGAGCATCAGAGACCCGGAGGGTTACTTCAGCAGATTGGGCTTCCAGAGTGGAAGTGGGAGCGGATCACCATGGACTTTGTGGTTGGACTTCCTCGGACTTTGAGGAAGCATGATGCTATTTGGGTGATTGTGGATCGGCTGACCAAATCAGCCCATTTCATTCCGGTACTAACTACTTATTCATCGGAGCGGTTGGCGGAGATTTATATTCGGGAGATCGTTCGTCTGCATAGTATTCCAGTTTCTATTATTTCAGACAGAGGTACTCAGTTCACTTCACGGTTCTGGAGAGCCGTTAAGTAGGAGTTAGGTACCAGGGTGGAGTGGAGCACATCATTTCACCCCCAGATAGACGGACAGTCCGAGCGCACTATTCAGATTCTTGAGGATATGCTCCGTTTGTGTGTGATTGAGTTTGGAGGGTCTTGGGATCAATTCTTGCCATTGGTGGAGTTTTCTTACAACAACAGTTATCAGTCCATCATTCAGATGGCGCCGTATGAGGCTTTGTATGGTAGGAAGTGCAGATCTTCGGTGGGTTGGTTTGAGCCGGGTGAGGCCAGGCTATTGGGCACATAGTTGGTTCAGGATGCATTGGAGAAGGTCAAGGTGATTTAGGATAGACTCCGTACAGCCCAGTCTAGACAAAAAAGTTACGCGGACCGGAAGGTTCGTGATGTTTCATATATGGTCAGAGAGCGGGTTCTGCTTCGGGTTTCGCCTATGAAGGGCGTTATGAGATTTGGGACGAAAGGGAAGTTGAGTCCGAGGTTTGTTGGCCCTTTTGAGATATTGAGGCGTGCTGGGGAGGTTGCTTATGAGCTTGCCTTACCTCCCAACTTGGCAGGAGTTCATCCGGTATTTCATGTTTCAATGCTCCGGAGATATCACGGTGACCCGTCTCATGTCTTTGATTTTAGCTCAGTCCAATTGGACAAGGATCTGTCATATGTTGAGGAGCCTATAGCTATATTGGACAGGCAGGTCAGAAAGCTCAGGTCGAAGAACATTGCTTCAGTAAAGGTTCAGTGACGGGGTTAGCCGGCCGAGGAGGCGACCTGGGAGACCGAGCAGGATATGCGCAGCAGTTACCCTCGTCTTTTCACTACTTCAGGTATGTCTTTATGCTCGTTCGAGGACGAACAAATTTTAAGTGTAGGAGGATGTGATGACCCGGTCGGTCATCTTAAGAATTAACGCGCCGATCCCCTATTAACTATTTTCCCCAAGTCTATTTCTGCTAAATTGAATTGTCAGGACGTTCTGTTTTGAGTTTCGGAGAGTTTTGGAACACTTAGTCCCTAAATGAGAGCTTAAGTGTTGGAAAGCTGCCCGTAGTCGGAACAGTGTGAAGACAGCCTCGGGATGGAAATTCGATGGTTCCGTTAGCTACGTTAGGTGATTTCGGGGTTGGGAGCGTGTTCGAAATGCATTTTGGGAGTTTGTAGCTTATTTAGGCTTGAAATGCTGAAGTTTGAATTTTTGAAGTTTCCAGTCCGATAGTAAGTTTTTGATCAGAGGGTCGGAATGGAATTTCGGAAGTTGCAGTAGTTCCGCCATATCATTTGGGATGTGTGTGCAAAATTTGAGATCTTTCGGATGAGTTTAGATGTGTTTCGGTGTCAGATGTGAATTCTAGAATTTTCCTAAGTTTCTAGGCTTGAACCTATGCATAATCGATGATTTTGATGTTATGAAACGTGTTAAGGTTGGTTGGTGGTTTTTGTTGAGGTCCCAAGGGCCTCGGGGTTGTTTCAGATGCTTAACGGGAGAAAATTTGGGACTTAGCTACTGCTGAACCAGGCCTCTTCTGGTGTCTTCGCACCTGCGAAGGTTTTTCCGCAGGTGCAGACTCGCAGGCACGTGGGGCTTGATCGCAGGTGCTATAGAAGGGAGATTTGACCAGTGGTCGCAGGTGTGACCTGGGTTCCGCAGGTGCGGGACCGCAGGCGCGACCTAACGACCGCATGTGCGGCCCCAGTGTAAGATAAGTGATTTTCGCACCTGCGATACTTTTTCCGTAGGTGCGGTGATCGAAACCGCATGTGCGAATTCCCTATGTGTTTTATTCCAAAAATCCGAGATTTTATTTCATAATTCTAAAAAACATGTAAGGGCTCAAAAATTGGCGATTTTCTGTGGGTTTTGAAGAGAAGGATCATAGGTAACATTTTCTAATCCTAATTCATTGTTAGACCATTAGTCCCTGTTGTTTTCTTTAGTTTAATTATCAAAAATGGGGGAAAAACCATAGGAAATTGATGAAATTTCCCCAACCCGAAATTCTGAAAGGGGTTTTTGGCATCAGATTTCAATTATTTCTGGTTGAATCAGTCCGTGAATGAATGGGTATCCGGAAAATATAACTTTTACCCGATTTCGAGACGTGGGCCCGAGGGGCATTTTGGTCATTTTACCTAATTTCGCGCCTTAGCATGAATTAAATAGTAAAAATCTGTTGCATGAGATATTATTTACGATATGTAATTGAATTGTATAGATTTGGGCCATTTGGATTCGGATACACGTGGAAAACGTGTGGTTTTGAGTTGATTTTGAGTCGGTTCGAGGTAAGTAGATTGTCTAACCTTGTGTGGGGGACCTTTCCCCTTAGGATGTGATATTTGGTAATTGAATGCCTTGTACGTGAGGTGACGAGCGCGTACTTGTGCTAATTGTTGAAAATCCGGTTTTACTTTACATATTTAGACTGAGTTTCTTTCTTACCTGCATTATTCTACTTGCAATTATAGCCTATATTAGTTTAGAAAAGCATGCCTAGTTCACTTGAATTGCCTATTTTCTTAAGTTGCTTTAATTGTACTACGTGAAGCATGTTAGGCTATAACTACTTGTTGCCTTGTATTTTTGCACTCTATTTCTGAATGTCTTCTTGTTGTGGCTGCGTATTTACTTTGGGACTACGGGTCAGTATCTCGGGAGATCCCCCTGCATATTTACTTTGGGACTACGGAACGGTATCCTGGGAGATCCCCCTACATATTTAATTTTGGACTACGAGACGGTATCCCGGGAGATCCCCCTACATATTTACTTTGGGACTACGGGGGAGTATCCCGGGAGATCCCCCTGCATATTTACTTTGGGACTACGGGACGGTATCTCAAGAGATCCCCCTGCATATTTACTTTGGGAGTACGGGACGGTATCCCGGGAGACCCCCCTGCAAATTTACTTTGGGACTACGGGACGGTATCCCGTGAGATCCCCCTGCACATTTACTTTGGGATTACGGGATGGTATCCTGGGAGATCCCCCTACACATTTATGTTGGGACTACGGGGCAGTATCCCGGGAGATCCCCCCCTGCACAGTGGTAATTGGAATACGGGACGGTATCCCGGGAGATCCTTCGGATATACATATGATGGACTACCGGACGGTATCCCAGGAGATCCACTAGACATCTGAGAAAAGGACTACAGGACGGTATGCTCGGAGATCCTCATTGTTACCATTGTTATTGAGTTGTTCATATTCCGTGTTACTCTGTTCTTGTGTTTTGATATTGCCTTGTTTGACCTGTCTTATTTCACTGATGTATTCATTATTTCTGTTTGTTTTCATACTGTAAATTCCTATTATATTGTTTAACCTCAGTAGGGCCCTGACCTTCCTCGTCACTACCCGACCGAGGTTAGGCTTGGCACTTACTGAGTACCGATGTGGTGTACTCATGCCCTTTCCTGTGCAGATCCAGGAACCTCCACCCAGAGGCACTATCCCCGAGGTTGAGAGACATAGCAGAGACTTCGAGGTACATCTGCCACGTCCGAAGACCAGGAGTCTCTATCTTATTCCAGCTTTAGTGGAAAGCTTTTCCTTCTTTTCAGTTGTTTAGACATTCTGGAGTTAGAGCACTGTAGTACATTTCTGTTAGCCTGTGTTTCCCGTGAGTTTCCAGGTTTTGGGGTGATATTGTAGACTTCCGCATTATTTTTGGAATGTATATGCCAAGTGGCATTTATATACAGTCTTTCTTTTAGATTGTTCAGTTTTTACTTAATTATTCTACAAGTTATGTTGATATTCCGCATTGCTAGGCTTGCCTAGTTATAGGGACTAGTTGCCATCACGACATGTTCACGGAGGGCGAACTGGGGTCGTGACAATTGCCTTCCTCGTCTTTGACACACCTCACTTGGTCCAGGTCCCGAGCCTTGTTCTCTCTTGTATTGTCTAGCCTAAACAATTTCTTGTCACTGCCTCTACCCCTAAGTTCCTAATTCAAGCACTCAAATGTTGCAGACCTAGATGTCATGATCGCTAACTTCGCCTCTTTCTTTGGCTTCGTATAGTTCTCCAAATTCGGCCTCTCCTCCTCCTTGTCGAGGCTCTCCATTAGCTTCATATATTCCACTTTATTGGCTTCTACTTTTCATTGAATCTCCTTATTCCACCACCTATCCTATTTGTGACCTCCGGAGTAGCCCTTCGTGACCCCTAGCACCTCCCTAGGAGCTTTTGTACCGTATTCCGCTGTCGTGGTCCACATACTACTTGCATCCACACTGCTCCTCCAAGCCCACATAATGAACAACTTTTCCCCCAACTCTTGGGCTTTGTCCTTACTCTAGGCTCCCCACTTGATCTTGGGTTGACCACTCACTGCTCTCATCTTCCTTACTTTCTTAATCTCCAAGTTCATTACCAAGACCTATGTTGTGTCAAATGCCACCCTGTCAGTAATACCTTGCAATCAGTGCATAAACCTCTATTCCTCTTCATGCAGTGAAGATAATTAATCTGAGTCTTGTCCATAATTCTTCGAAACATGACCAAGTGGTTCTCCTTCTTCTGAAAACACGATTTAGCTACTACTAGATCAAAAGCTTTAGTTAAATCCAGTAGCAAAGAAACACCCTCGTTCCTAACTCTAAAACTGAATCCGGCATGCACATCGTCATACCCCTCAGCCGTCTCTCTGATATGGCCATTAAAATCACCTCATATGAAAAGCTTCTCGGTGTGTGGAATACCTCGCACCACCTCATCCATATCCTTCCATAAATGCCTTTTGAACTCCTTATCCAAGTTCGCTTGTGGTGCGTAAGGACAAATCACGCTTAAAGTGAGCCCGCCAACCATTATTTTAATAACCATCAACCTATTGTTCAACCTCTTAACATCTAACACCAGCTACTTAAGATCTCTATTTACTAAAATTTCTACCCGTTTCTGTCTCTGGAACCTCCAGAATACCACAACTTATACCCGCTGACATCCCGTGCGTTAGTACCCACCCATCTAGTCTCCTAGACACATTCTATATTGATATTCCTCTTTTGGAGAATCCTCCCTAGTTCTAAAGACTTCCCCGTCAATGTCCCTATTTTTCAAGATCCAACTCTCAGCCTAGTAGACCCAATACCGCCCTTAACGCATGCCCTCCACCCCACCCGAGAACATGACTACACTCCACCATCATATACCCCAACCATTCTAAATCAAGGGATACTACGCTAGTACCACTACAATATACATCAAGGTAAACTAGGGAGAGAAAATATTCTACTACTTAAGATACTAATTTTAAGCAAATATAGGAATACGGGTAGGTGATGCAAGTGAATGTGTAAAATAAAACAAAGACAAAAGATAAAACGACAAACTAAGAATATGAAATATTTAAAAACACAAAGATGCATATACGAGTGCAGTAAAGTAGGGAAGTACTAGAGCAAATAATCTACCTAAAGATAAAAATACGACAGACAGGTCGGATAAGCCAAAGAAGACAACAAGTACTAACTGAAGCCTAATACAGGATATAAAAAAGGAAATGAAACACGTTCTAAATTAAAGCAAGGTGAGTAAGACAAAATAAATAGAGACGTGAAAGACAGAAATAGAACAGTTCTAGAAAGATAGAACCTGGATGTTAATCGGAGATGTGAGGCGCCGCTGCCTTAAAAGGACTCCTGGATGGAATGTCGCGGGGAAGAAATGGGATCACCGAAAAGTTGACTGTATTGGCCGGATCTCATAGTGACTGGCAAAACCAATTCGGTTGGTGGTGATGAACCCCGTTAAGGAAAGCTTTGCTGGAACCCTACGACTGGATACTCACACGCCGGCACGACTAAATTCTGCAGGAAAATTCTTGGTCGCCCGACCATAATTTGCTGCACACGCTCGTAAACAAACAAACACACACACACACACGGCTTGGGGAAAAGGGAGTGAGAGAGAGAGAGAGAGGGGGAGTGAGAGAGAAATTGAAAGACAAATGGAGATAGAAGAGAGAAGGTTGTCACTAGAACTGAGTGTGTCTATCTGAATAAAATATATAGACATAAAAGATAAGCACGGAGGGGGACTCCACGTGCTGTGTAATCGATTAAGTAGAGCAGCTCACCACGAAGTCTCCACGGATCCACCTATTGTCCTGGATGAATATCACTCATACCAGCCTTAGAACCTACACAAAATGTATGGAAGCATAGTATGAGTACAAACAACGATATCTAGTAAGTATTAAGTTTAGCTTCGAAGAAGTAATGGCGAGGGATCGACTCCGACACTCCACTAGTAGTCAAATAAGCAAGTGAGAGAATAATCCAACAGAAAGCCAGACATGATATCATCAACTAATATAAAAGAGCAAAAGACAATTCATACAAAATGTAAACATGGTTTTCAAATAATTAGAATAAAATAAAATAACAGTGATCCCAATTCTCAAGTAAAACTGATATCAGTCAATAATACTTACTTCAATGCATAACAAGAGTCCGAAAAGATATAATTATGCATGAGCTGGATCCCGGTCTCAACAACTCACAACACAATCTATGTACCTAACACATGAAATGTGTCCAACAAGCACCAAAAGAATCACAAGTACATACAGTCACAGAGCGCGAGTTAACATGGGTAATTACCTGAATCTGGAGGGATAAATGCATAATATAAGCATCGATCATTTTATATTTAATGATCATCAATCAACTACTGCAGCGCGCAACCTGAACCAAATCATAACAGTATCAACCCAAAAATCAGTACCAATATTCGCTTAGATGCCCATAGTGTAAAAATCCTCAACTTTCTTCAATAACCACTTTCCACTCATGCATATTTGTGATAAATAATACAATAAAAGGGCACAAGACATGATAATAAGAATGCAGGTAAAAGTCTCAAATGGCTAAGTGCGCTATGGAAAATCATATAACTAATTTTATCATAATGACTCAATATGCTATTTAGCATGTTTGTAGCTTAATCATATTATTATCATGAGTTAGTTTGGCCAACCATAGCAATTATGGAGGAAATAAAACAAGTATATAACTATGAATTTACAATAAAGTCTGAAATGGCAATATAACCCTCATGTCAAATCGACAAGTCATAACTCTAGGAATGCTCCTAAATTATGAATATGAATTATTTATTAGTCATAGAATCAATTGAAAATGGATAGAAACTTCATATAACTCAATAAAGCACAACACGACTCAATAAATGCCGGATACGATCCAAAACTTAGCTACACATATATGTTCGTCACCTCTCTTATACGTGGCTCCTAAACCATGAATAAAATAGAAATCAAGTCACATGTGGGGACAAACCCCTCTTACATGGATAGAGAATAGATTTACCTCTGCCCGACAGCCTCAAATCAAGAAAAATCTCCTAACCGTCCAAATTCAACTCCAAATGACCCATATCTTGTACTAAACAACTCAACAACATCATATAAAGCCATAGGAAACAACCCTTAATAATAAATCTTCGATATTATACAAATATATACGTAAACCAAAGATTTAACCCGGGCCCTAATCCCCAAATTCAACAAAACTTACAAATCCCGAACACCGATTCATGTACGAGTCCATATATAAAAGTTTCATTCAAAGATGACTCTGAATCGGGGTTCAAATTTTAATTATTATCTTTCCAAATGTTTTGTCAAAACCTCCATCCTTCAGTTAAAATCCAAGCTTTTAGGAGTAGAAATCCATGAGAAATCATGATATAAAGTCAAATTCAAGTGAAAATTGGCTACCTCTAAAGTAGTAATGAACTTGTTCTCCAAAGTCTCCACTTTTTGAAGTCTAAGGTTTAAAATATGAGAGAACGGGAAAAATCCTAAATTTATATCATTAGAAGCACCGCCCAGTTATACACTGCGCAATCGCGAGACCACCTACGTGGCCGTGAAGGGAAAATTTCAACCCAACTGCTCTCCTTTCTTCGCGAAGCCCTACGCGAACACCATGCCTGATCACCTGTTGAGCCTACACAAATACGAGCCTAGCTCCATGAACGCGGAGACATTCATTCCCCCCGACATCAGTCTTTTTGCACAACGTCTTGCTCACGTTATCATGCTGCTTTAGCTCCCTCCTCTCCGCGAGCGCGATACCTCCTTTTCAAATGCGAGGAGGAAAATTCAGCCTGCGCTCTCTTCTCCCCGATTGCGAGACTAGCCCCACAATCGTAAAACACTGCAACACATCAATAAATCAGCAGCCCAAAACCAAGAAGAAATGATTCGAAACTACTTAAAAATACTCGAGGCCCCCTTAGAACCACATCCAATCTCACCAACGAGTTAAAATATCTTATCTAAACTTGTCCGAAACCTCAAAATTTCACGACTAACATCAAACCAAGAATCAACGATCAAAACACATGTTAAGCTTTTCTTAAGTTCATCATATTCCAAACTTTAAGCTAAACATTCGATTCAAGCCTAACCAATATTGATTAAAAATAAACTTTTCATGTAAATCCTAAATGATAAAACAAACCTATTCCAACATTCATTACTAAAATCAGAACCCAATCGCCTCAAAGACAACTTTTGATCAAACCTATTAACCCTCCAAACCTTCAATTTTCTAACTTTTGCCAAATAAAGCCAAATCAACCTTGGAACCCCAATCCAAATCCATACATACGTTCAAGTCAAAAATTACCATACAAACTTATTGGAACCCTCAAATTACCAATCCGAGGCTGTGTACACCAAAGCCAAATCTTGATCCACTCTTACAACATAAGCTTAAAAAATATGACTAAGTGTCTCAAATCCCTCTCAAACCTCCCATGACCATGATGAAGTCCATATTAACTACTAAAAAGTAAATGGACACGGTCACATGCAATATAATTTACCTAACTATGAATCAGGTTCAAATCCCACAGAGAACAATATGTAGGCGATTAGGCATGTAATAGATTTATCACTTATTATGTTAAGACAAACACTTAAAAAGGTTTTGAGAAAAAAATTATGTCTAATTGTGAAAATGTAAACTAACCTAAAAAGCAAATAAAATGATCAATCTCTACAAGCATGGATTTATAGGGGAATGATACTCAAGTAACGATATAATGTATTTCATGATTTTACAAATACGAGCGAGTTTATGTTAATTAGCCTCGAGTAATAATTCTATATTAGCTCATTCGAAGACTAAAAAGATGTCCTAATTAAATTATCCCTAAAACAATTAAGATATTAAGCACACCTGAATATGGCTACAAGTAGTTCAATACTATCCCTAGGTAGAATCTGTAAAGTGAGGGTTAAAGCCTCAATTTCTTGCTAATTAATCTTTCCCACAATTAATTCGAATAAATGGGTGAGTCCTAGGGTTAGCTAATCCCTCTGGAAGTAGAAATAACAACAATGATTAAAGAAACAATAACTCACTTCATAATGAATAAAAAACTTCTAATACATAAGCACAACAAGATATTTAGTCCACACTTTCAATATGAATATTACCATAAATAAAATTCAAGTGTTTGAAAAAATTCTACGCACTTAGATACGCAATACAAAACAAGTAAATGAAGAAATGAACATAAATGAGTAAGAAATTCTCAACCAAAAGCTTCAAATCTTAAAGTACCAAGTGTGTGTGCAAGAACCCTAGCTTCGGAACTTGTCTTCTTAGTCAAGAGATGTCAAGACTGTGTCCAAAGCTGCCAAAGATACACCAAATATAGGCAAAAAATTCTGTCCAAGGATAGTCTAGGTCGTGTAATAAATGGCTTGGGGGTCAAAAATGTTAAAATACCTTGGAACTGTCCAGTTGTTTCCTTAATCTTTGCTTTCGCGATTGTTCATCTGTGTTTGTGAAGGTTTGTTTCCTCCAGCTTTGCGTTCGCGTTTATCCCTTCGCGCTCGAGAAGGGTAATTTACTGGGGAATGTTCATGTTTGCATTTTAGCTCTTTTTTGACTCATTATCACTTGATTTCTTCACAATCACTTTTAAATCACATAATACTATAAAATAAATGTAAACGACATGAAACACGCGATTTACTCAATCAAGCATGCAATAGTGTAAGATTAACGACTAGATAAGTTGGTAAAATACCAACTTATCAAACCCCCAAATATAAACTATTGCTTATCCTCAAGCAGTTTAACAACTAAGAACATCCTTCTATAAAATCATCAATTAAGCTTAGTGGCATACCACACAACATTTCAAGTTAAAAAGGTTCAAATTAAACACAATCTAGGAATTTCGGTTGATACCATCAATTAATCCAAATAATATGGATCGCCAACAACTTCTCACAAATTTCATTTCAATCCAAGTGCTTAAACACCACATTAGTCAAAGTAGCAATCAAGTCGTAAAACTAAAACTTCAAAATTTGCCTCGTTATCACAAGTAACTTTCCCTTGTTTATTCCTCCCAATAGGAGATTGGATTAAGTTCACAACTCAAAATTTTATGTGCCCTCACACTTAAGAGAGAATCCCAACTAATAAATTACAATTTAAACACAAATGGGATATCAAATGGAAAGAATTAACCCTTTCTCTCACAAAGATATTTAAATGCACAAAAGTAGTGGTATATGCTTTCCCTTCATGTATTTTTTTCACTAATGTAGACACACTTAGTTCAAAATCAAGTTGGACTTAAAGGATTGTAATGTATGTTTTTGGTTAAGGTAGGGCATAATTTGGATAAGAGTGACTCAAAACCTCCCTAAGCACTACATTTTGCAACAGTTAATGCACACTTCTTTCAAAAGATTTTTCCATCCTTTCTTCACTTTTCGTTCCACACCTAATCTTCCCTTTATTCACAACATCCTTCCCCCATTTTATTCTTACTCATCATTTATTTTTCAAAATCACGGAATATATATATGTATATAGTTACAGAAAAAAGTTACAGAGTGGTTTGCTTGGGCCGATACGGCACTGAGTGTGTGCCATACCTCGGCATGTTTGCGGCATGACAAAATGGTATCAGAGAAGGTTGTATCCTAGGAAGTCTACAAAGTCGTGCCTAGTAGAGTCTCACTTATTGGTGTGTTGCGCCCCACATTTATAATTGAGAGGCTATAGGGTATTTAGGAAATGTTACCCTTTTTTTGTTTCCAGATAGTGCCACAGAGCTGAGTCGTAAGACTATAGTATGAAGCTTTCACCAAATTTTGTATGCACCAGTGGTGCAGGTATTATAGTAGAGTTTTAATGCATAATTTCCACCTATGTTGAAGGGAGATTATGAAAGAAACTGAAGATATAACGCGAGATTGAAATTTAAGTGAGGTAAAGGTGAAGAAAATACAAGATACTCAAGTACAAAAGGTTTTGAATAGTCGAGACTTCACATATCATTGGGTTTTAGTTTAGTTTACAGAGGAGATCCTAGTAAAAGTTTGTAAATATCTAAGAGTTAACATTCAAGGACGAATGTTTCTAAGGGGGGAAGGATGTTACATCCCGTAACTTTGTATATTGGATTTATCGTAAGATAATCGACATAAGTTCAAGGACAAGACTATTTTTGAGGTTATAAGTACGTATGCTATTTATAACAAGTGATAAGCAAGTGTTGTGAAGGTCAGAGGGTAAACAAATCGAAGAAATCGAGTTTCGTTGATGTTTGATATTTTGGGATAAAATACGGTCCAAGCTATAATACTCTGTATTTATGGTTAGTGTTATACCACATGACCATGATAGTAAGGTATATGAAATATATTAGTATTTAAGTGAAGAGATAACTAGAAATTGTTATTTGAATAATTGGTTAATGTTGGTATAAAGTCATGGAATATGGAATTAGTTATAAGTGAATAAGTGTCATTTGTATGAATCCATGTGGAATCACGAGGATAAGGGGGACTCATGACTAATCAACTTTATAAGGATTAAGGTGGAAGCAAGTAGGGAATTCAATATTGACTAGGCTAGTCTTGGAGCTAGGTGGCAAGATTAGGGAGTTTTGGTGGTTTAGTCCTCAAATTATTGGGGTGAATAAGTAGTTAAAATGTCTTGATAGGCTTGATAAGCCTCCCAGCATGGCAGCAAAAGGCTTGGGAAATGTTGACTCTTTGGTTTATGAGATTTGGTGGCATTTAGGGGAATTTATGGGCTTCCACATGGCATAAAATTGGCCAAGGGTGGCACCAAAATGCACGTGAATCATAGAACTTGGTGTTCCTTGTTTACACGTGATAATGCAAGCCTTTAAGGATTAATATTATATACTTCTTCTGCAATTGAGATCTAGAAAGAAGGTTGAAATGTTTCCTTCTATTATTAGGGAGTCTCCTACTTTAGAAACATAGAAAAAAACATACATCGATGATATTCCATATGTCCAGCAACATGAAATATTCCATGATCATAAGAAGTACTTAGTTCTTGTTCAAAGATTTAAAGGAGCAAAAGTTGTTCTTCGCAAGCCCAAGTAAAAGTGTTTGATAAATTCCTCAAGTAAGGTATGTTAAGGCTATCCCTATTTTTCTTTTGGCATGATACTTATGATACAAATGAAACGAGCAAATACATAACTTTCATAAATGACTCTAGTCATAGAGTATTAGGGTTGCCTATGTTCTTGATTCCCCATTTGTCCTATTATTATATCGTTTGTTCATGGGTCTCATGACATTTCAAGAGATCATATTGACTTACTTTATTATGCATTCATTCATTTATACATGTGCCTTTACCCATAACCAGATGGCGTTACATGTGCGTATATTATGTGTATATGGTGTATGGGAAAAGGTTACGATGTTATATACGCACCACCACCTGATTAGTTGGTATGCATTAATGATTTAGCCCACTGAGGCTGCGATGATATGATGGGATGCCCTTAGAGGCTTGCTGATATTATGTACGTGCATCCCTATGCATTATATGACATTTATACGTATATGCATGCCGTTATAAATATGTCATGATTTGCAGAGTTATCCAGACTTACAGGTGGAATCCTTTACTCTATGTTTCTTCCATGTCCTTTATAATACTGATTTACATGCCTTACATACTCGGTACATTATTCGTACTAACATCCTTTTCTTAAGGATGCTGCATTCATGCCTGCAGGTGTAGATAATCAGTTTGACAAGCCCTCATAGTAGACGAGGTTAGCATTCAACGAAGGATCAGTAAGACTCCACATCATTCGGAGTGCAGCCGAGTTTTTAAGTCATCATGTCATAGTTTTTCTATAGAGTTATGGGTAGCACGGTACCGTGTCCCATTTGATGTCAAATAGTCTTAGAGGGTTTGTAGACACAGGTTCATTATACACTGTATGTCAGAAGCCTTGACGGCCCATATGTATTCTTGTTTGAAGAACGATGGTTCATTGATACACTATTTGCCCACTTATAGTTATACCTTACCAGTTGTGGCCATGTTGGCACATGTTAGTTACAAAAAAAAAGTTACAGAGTGGTTCGCTCGGCCAGGTACGACACCGTGTGCCAGCAACGCCTCCGCAAGTTTGGGGCGTGAAATTTAGCCTATGTTTGCACCCTCAAAGTACTTAGGGAGGTAGGATGCCAAAAGATATATCAATAAAGAACGAAAGGTTAAATGTTGTAACATGGTAAGACTCAAAAGGGGTTGACTAGGGAAAATATGTGAGGGTAAGAAATTTATGGCACAATAACGGTCCAAGGAAGGCCTAACATCATTTTTCAAACCATGTTAGTTTATGATTTCGCCTTGAAGCACATTCCAAGCAAGTTGTATACTACAAATAATGCAAAATAACTCACAATAAATCTCACCACACATGGTTCATGCAAACTCGAGTGACATATAAATCCAAAATCCAACTAAAACCATTCAACCCAAAGAAAATCATATATAGTCTAAAAGACTATTTAATGAATCAAAGTGCCAAAAATAGAATCTAAAAGTCACAACAAGGATTATCACTTTAATCATTTATCATCTTAAAGAACAAAACTTCATATGCTAAAGTTTAAATCATGCTGGTACCAAACAAGACATACATTGGTTTATAGACAAAAGGTCACACCCAATAACTAATTTATTCACTACATGCTACTAAATTAACTTAAAAACATTTACCTAAAAAAGGAAAGAAAATAAACAATACTAATCCCCTAAGAAAGTTGTTACGCCATCCATCATAGGGAAGAGTCAGCCGGTTCAACACAAAATATTCCTTGGGAAAGAACTGTAGCATTAGAAAACTCATGGAGATCTATTGAAAAGTATATTACTATTAAATAGGTAAAAATAATATAAACTAAAAACTACTAAAGGAATAAAAATAAAAATAACTAAAACCTACTGAAGAAAATAATAACAAAAGCGACTAATCTACCACTGTATTAATTACAACACAAGTCGGCAAGGGAATAAGTCAAAGCATAAATATATAAATAAAGTGCCACCCCAACTAAAACCATTGCAGTGTCCTGACTGCACAATATAAAAAAAAAAGCATAATTGTTAAAGGGCTCCCTGAATCGGCCTAAATTGGAGCTCTAGTGGAAGAGAATTTTAGCTCCTCCTCCTCCTCGTCATCATCAGAGTCATTTGGACGGCAAAAAGAATTCAACTTATCCATCATTTTCATTTTGTTCAGGACTTTGCTCTTTTTCTTTTCGTGCTCCCTGAACTTTCTTTGTCGCTTCTCAATCTTCCCTTTTTGGCGGTTCATGTTTTTCAATTTGTTGCTTATGGACTCCAACTTTCCCGTTATTGCTCTTTTCTCTTTGACCACGTCATCCAAGGATGGTAGGGCAGCAGTGCTTATAGATGTGCAAGCACCAGGTGGGCCAGTAGAAAGGACATCTATAAGAGGCCTAATGTGTGCATCTAATCCATTTATCTGACTAGATAGGTGACACATAGTGTGAAGTCCGGACAGGAGTGGTCCCATAAGTTCAAATGATTTGACCCTGGTGCAGGTGCAAATGGTCTGGCGAGGTCAGTGGTGGCCTCAGAGAAATGCCCAAATAAAGAGGATGCAACATCAATCCTTCTGTTTTTCTGCTTGTTCGTGGGTTCCTTTTCATCAATGGGTGGATAATCGGCTTTCCCGAACCTTTGTCATCATCATTTGGGAATTTAAAACTCAAGAATCATAGCATAGACAAGTGATCAATTATGGGAAGAATATGATCTTGGACCTCCCATGGGTGGCTTCCTTGATTTCTCTAACAATGTGCTCCCCCACGTTCACGGGTAGTCCATCCATACTAGCAGCATCAGTTCCCTCTCTAATTTCACATCACTGTCATTTGTGGAAGGCAAGAACCTTGGATAGAATAGTGAGCCACATATTTTCCTCAACAACAAAATCATGAGAATCTACTCCCTTGTGCATTGTCTACCACTTTGAGGTCACCCCATCATGCAATTTGTCCACCAACCATTGGTTTCCTCATGCTTTTGCTCTGTCTCTATAAACCTCATTATCGGCATTGGGAAAACCATAAATTCTGTTGATTATCTCAAGACTGAAGTTGACTTGCACACCCCGCACAGTAGTAATTAAGGTTCCTTGGAAGTCGATCCTCAAGGAATTTGCATAAAATTCCAACACTACTATGTAGTTGTCATCATTTGGTTAAGCGGCAAAACAAACCCACTTTCTCTCTACCAATCTTGTGTAGAAGCTCGGCATTTTAGCTTCAACCTTTTCCATGTTTATGCCTCTTTTCCCGACGATGGTTTTTGACAAGAGTTCGTCATATTTCCATTCACATTCCGCAGAAAAAAACCGGTCTCGATCAAAAAGTTCCTCTTGTTCAGCTTCTGGGA
Source organism: Nicotiana knightiana (assembly GCA_005239525.1). NCBI lineage: Eukaryota > Viridiplantae > Streptophyta > Magnoliopsida > Solanales > Solanaceae > Nicotiana > Nicotiana knightiana. Next base: position 67,944 of record ML385982.1, read on the forward strand.
CATGTTCCTGCTCAATTTCATTGTGTTACAGATACATTTTATGCCCAAAGTACCTACAAAATAGACCAACAATGTTAAAAAGCTCATATAGACACTTAAAACAATGTATTAGGAAGTATCTAGGCCAAAGAAATGGGCAAAAAAACGTCCCGGGCAGAGCTGTGCAAAGCTACTATTTTTTGCTATTTAGGGACTTCCAGATTTTTCTCTTCATTCGCGTAAGGTCCATCACATTCGCGAAGAGCAAAAAAATTTTCCCAGAAATTGGACCTTGACGTTTGCGATCAGAACATCGCGTTCGCGAAGGTCATCTTCATCGCCCAAAGATGCTTTTCTTTCAGGCATTTCTTCAAACAGTTGGTGTTCCTTCTTTCCCTTCTCGTTTTTCAGTCAACTCTAGCACACATCTTGCCCAAAATTTTACAATAACAATCACACACTCACACTCAACCAACCTCACTCAGCAAGCACAACAAATTTCACACACAAGGTTGACATTTAAGACTCAAACTTTTGAACCCTAAGCACAAAATAACCGTGGCTGCTCTTCTACCATTTCACAACAAAGTAAAGGGGAAAAGGTTAAGAGAAAATAGAGAAAACCACATAACTTGCAAGTGGCGATGGAAAATTGCAACGGACTTGAAGATTATGGAGAAATTGTATTTGGGGATTTAAGGAGTAGGGAGAACTGTTGTAGAGCCAAAAGAGAATTAATTGCCGATTTCCAGTGTTTCCAATGTTTTTACAATTTTCAACTTACCCGACGCATCACGTTCGCAAGAGAAGAGTCACCTATGCAAAGTGTAAGAACTGTCCAAACAGTCTCGAACGCGACAAAGCTATCGCGAATGCGTAGGCTTAATATTTTATTAAACATCGCATTCGTGAAGGTCCAAACACGAACGCGAAGCAATTCTTCTGCCATTTTCAACAGCTACTGATTTTGGCCGTCCCGCCACCGCGACCTGCTCGAAGAAACTCCAAAAATTATGAAACTTGACAGGTAAGTCAAAAATAATATACTAAGCTATTCTAATAAGAAAAAAAATTTCAAAAACGACTAAAATTTTTTAGAATGATTGGTTTCCTCACACCAAGTGCCGTATTTAATGTCGTGGTATGATGGGGTCAAATTTACCACTTTTCTCTTCACTTGGACGATATGAATTGGGCACCTAATTTGGAATCAAGTTTTTGACCACGAGCGGTGGGGATGGTAAGTAGATGATCAAGACAAACTTTAATTTCTTCATTTTGCTTTTCTTGGCTTTCATGTGCGGAATGTCATTTTTCCTTCTTGTACTTCAAATTGCAAGATGTATAAATCTTTCTTGTCCTCTTCGCAATCCCTCATTGACTCGTGTAGTTCAATTACCATATCACCGCACAATTCTAATGTCGAGAAATGCTTGGAATATGACAATAACCTCCGAACTTGCTTTTCCGGATTTTGACATTCTTTTTTTTCCCCGAACTAGAATCAAATTCAACCATATTCTCAACAACACCGGTTGACTCTAATTCTATTTTTTTTCTTGGCATCACCAACAAGTATGAAGTCATTTGGCGGATGTTCAATTCTTGATTCCTTAAAGATATAGCTCACTTTCTTCCTCGAAGTGGGATTATTCTTGACTTCTTTCCACACTCTCAAGTTGGTGGGCATGGTGAGCCTCAACCAATATTTTCGTTTGATCTTCCAAAGTGCGGATATTCTCATCATTGTAAGTCAGAACGTTTTCAAGTCCTCGAGTGCCAAGTTGTGCTTCTCTTGATTTTCAAGAATGTCCTCTAACATGAGTATCATCCTCTCATTTTGAGAATTTGAGAGTTCTTCTTGACTTGGATCAAGTGTCAAAGAAGGATTTTCGGCTTCAATCTCTAAGGAAGGTTCTTGGCTATCATTTACTTTTGAGGCTTTTTGAACCTCTAAATCTTCAAGCATTTCTTCCATTTGTAAGTTTAACCTTTCAAGCGCCAAGTCATTTTGGAGACTATTTTCCAAAAGCTCCTCCAAGGCATTTTGCTCTTTGTTTCCTCCTTCAAGTAGGCATTCTATCATGAACTTGAACTCACCATTTTGACCATGCTCAATTTCTTCTACTTCCATATCCCTATAGTTTTCATCACAAAAAGTAGAATCATCATAGCGGGAGATCGGGGAAGGGAAGGGAAAATAAGCGCAATTATCCCCATGGCCATTTTGACCACCACACTTATCACAACTACTCCACTCATGGGTTTGAGATTGTGTGCACAATCCGCCCCCGTGAGACTCTAAACAATTTTTCCAGGAGTGTGGTCCTCCACAATAAGAACAAGGGTCATCAAAGTATGAACATCTACCATCTGACCAATTTCATTACATGATGTCATTTTTCAAAACTAAGAAAGTAAACAAAAAACAAACAAGAATATAAACAAAGATAAGAAAATAAATACAAAAATATTCACATGTTTGGACCAAAGAACTTACGATTATTTCTCAAACAACCTAAATATGCCAAATTGTTCCCCGGCAACGACGCCAATTTTAACGACGTCCAAATCCACTACTAAAAATTAAATGGACACATTCATATGTAATATAATTTACCCAACTATGAGTCAAGCTCGAATCCCACATAGAACAATATGTAGGCGATTAGGCGTGTAAGAGAATTATCAATTATTATGCTAAGCCAAACACTTAAAAGGTTTTGAGAAAATATTTATGTCTAATTACGAAAATATAAACTAACCTAGAAAGCAACTAAAATGATCAATGTCTACAAGCATGGATGCATAGGGAATTACATTCAAGTAACGATGCAATGAATTTCTTGATTTTACAAATAAGAGCGAGTTATGTTAATTAGACTCGGGTAATGATTCTATAGTAACTTCTTCCGAAGACTAACAAGACTTCCTAATTGAATTATCCGTAAAACAATTAATAGATTAAGGACACGCAAATATTTTTACAAGTAGTTCAATCCTATCCCTAGGTAGAATCTATAAAGTGAGGGTTAAAGTCTCAAGTTCTTGTTAGTTAATTTTTCCCAACCCCAAATTATCCTTCCCAAAATTAAGCTGAAGTAAATAGGCGAGTCCTAGGGCTAGCTAATCCCTTTGGAAACATTAAAGAACAAGAATAACAAAAAGAAACAATAACTTACTTTATAATAATTAAAAATCGTTCAATACATAATCATAACAAGATATTTAGTCCATACTTTAAATATGAATATATATTCACATAAATAAAATTCAAGTGTTGGAAAAAATACTACACACTTAGATATTCAATAAAAAGCAAGGAAGTGAATAAATGAACATAAATGTGTAATACATTCTCAACCAAAAGCTTCAAATATTCAAGACCCAAGTGTGTGTACAAGAACCATAGCTCCAAAACTTGTCTTCTTAGTCAAGAGATGTCAAGACACTGTCCAAAGTTGCTAAAGATACGCCAAAGGTATGCAAAAGATTCTGTCCAAAGATAGTCTAGGTCGTGTATCAAATGGCTTGGGGGTAAAAAACGTGAAGTTCCAGAACATCCCAGTTTTTCCGCCTAATTCTTCCTCGAGTTCGTGATTTTAATTCGCACTCGCAAAGGTTTTCCTCATTCATCTTCTCTTTCGAAAAGGTTTGTTTTCCTGAAGCTCCGCGTTCGCGTTTATCCCTTCACGTTCACGAAGGGTAATTTACTGGGCAGTGTTACTGTTTGCATTTTAGCTCCTTTTTGACTCGTTTTCGCTGGGTTTCTTCACAATCACTTCTTAATCACATAAAACATATAAAATTGATGTAAACAACATTAAACACGCGATTTACTCAATCAAACATAGAAAAAAGCTAAGATCAACAACAAGATAAGCTGGTAATATACCAACTTATCGGACCAAACGAACCATCCCCGCAAATCATAAAATAACAAACACATATACAAGAAGCATCAACTAGGGAAAGAGAGCTCAAATATGCAAAACGACCAGCCGGATTGTTACATCCAAGCCAATCATCAACAAATAAAATCAAACAATGGTATAGGAAGCCTAATTCATAAAGCTTCGATCTTTGAATAATTTTCAAAACAACAATAAGAGTTAATTCGGATCGGCATGCCTAAAATATAGAACCAATACCAAATGTCAATGATCCATAACATGTCAAGTCCAAAAGAAATGATTAGATTCCAAAAATGATCCAAATCGACCCTCAAATCTATAAAATACACTCTCTTAAAGTATAAACAAAACCTAAAGTTTATATCAAAATTCCATATTTTGGGTGTTGATAATTCATGTAAATTCCTGATATAACACAAAATGAGTAAAAATCACTTACCCACAAAGCAATGATGAAAATCTCCTAAAAATAGTCTCTTCCCGAGCTCCAAAATTTTGGGAGAAAAAGTGCCTAAATCCCGAAACAAGTAAAAAAGTACAACAGCTGACCCAACCCGAATAAGATGTTAGATGATCCCAAAATCTCTTTTGACAAGCCCAACATAATTCTTATGTGATTACACGCAAGATAGCCTTTAGATTACCCAATTTGGCCTTCAATAAAATATGATTGTTTGAGTTTTAAAAGAAGTCTAAAATTTATGGACGAACTAAGGGACATAACTTGTATTTTCAGAATTGACGCACCAGAAAATTCTGCAATTACCAAATTTTAGTTTGATAATCCAAAACTCATCTAGAACCTCCTGGACAAAAACCATATATGCATTTCAATCATAAATACACTACGATCTTTCTCGTGTACTCAATATACCGAAAATGGGTCGTCTTGACCCGATATTGACCGTGGTCAAATCCAAATCCTTAACTAGTCTCAACCAATGATTCAAAACACACCCGAGCTCCTCTGAATCCTGTCACGACCTAATTTCCCCTCCGTATGACATCGTGACGGAACCTAGTCTCTACGACTAGGTAAGCCTAACATTTGCAGAATAATGAAATGAAAACATAAATTTAATAACTAACTATAACAGTAATAACATGAAAAAATACCATGCCGCTCGGCATGTACAATAACCAACTACTCAACATACCAAACAGTCATCCCAAAAATTGGAACATCGTGAATCACAAACTACAGAGGGAAACCTTGTGTCTCTATAAATCAAAGTCTAACAAAAGAAATACAAAAGATAATGGACATGGGGAAGAGTAGAAAGGGACTCTGAGGTCTGCATACGCGGAAAATATAGCTTGAAGTCTCAAAAGTTGTCTCGACTTACTGATAATGCGACTGATAATGAGCACCTGATTCTGCACACAATAACATGTGCAGAAGAGTAGCATGAGTACAACATAAATCGTACCCAGTAGGTTCCAAGCCTAGTAAGGCCCACTGGTATATAAAAAGAAAAGAAGGAGAATATAACAGTATAATAAGGGACCAGAGTTCACAAATGAAAACACAATGAAATAACATTACAACACACATAAATAAACAAAAGAGGATCTCCCGAGATACTGTCTCGCAGTCCTAAAAGTAAATATGCAGGGAGAACTCCTGAGGTACCGCCTCGTAGTCTCAAAGGTAAATGTGTAGGGAGAACTCCTGAGGTACCGCCTCGTAGTCTCAAAAGTAAATGTACAGGGGGGGTCTCCCGGGTTATTATCCCGTAGTCCCAAAGTAAATACACAGATCAGACAATTTCAGATGATAGGTAAAATAAGAGAATCTACAGTTTAGATTAAGTACAAGTCAATAAATGAAGCATGATTTACTAAACATGCTGCAAAGAGTTCAAATAACCAATTAAGACACGTCGACGTGCTATTCTAGACTAACATGATAACTACACATGCTAGTATACTCAGATAAGATGTAAACAAGCTATTACTTAGTAAAAATCAGGTTTTCCCACAAATAGGTCGTGTATGCACTCGTCACATCGCGTACATGATGCTCACATATCATAACAACACCAAATCCAAAGGGTATTTCCCCAACACAAGGTTAGGCAAGCCACTTACCTGGAACCAAGCTCTAATCAATCCGTAACAATGATTTTTCCATGAATATCCGACTCCGAATGACCGAAATCTAGCCAAAATCAATTACATATCATAAATATAACTCTGAAAAAAGTATCTAATTAATGAAACCAAAGCTAAGGCAAGAAATCAGAAAATCACCCCAAAAGTCTCCCTCGGCCCAAGTCTCAGAATTGGGTAAAAGTAACAAAATACGAACTCTCATTCACTCACAAGTCCGACTGTACCAAAATTAGCCAATTCCGATCACAACTCGACCTTCAAATCCCCAATTTATAGTTCATAATTTTTTACAATTTTTCCCAAATTCCCATCTCAAAGTACTACTTAAATGATGAAATCAGTGATATATTCATGTATATTAACCAAATCCGAGTTAGAATCACTTACCCTGATGAATTTCTTGAAAAACCCTCAAACCGAGCTCCCAAAGTCGAAAAATGAAATAATACCCTAAAACTCGGTTAATAGTACCCAATCTGACGTCTCAATGTGTAGTCTGCACAATTCTAAGGCGGTCGCACATCCTAGCTTGTGCGGTGTAACAAAAACTGTGCGGCAGCACTTCACAGCGTCTCCACTACCAGGCTTTAGTAAATTGGCCATAGATATTTGAATCAAAGGGAAACAACTTTAATTTTTGAATCATCTCCAAATTCCTTGTAGATCAAAAGATATAAGCTTCTGAAGTCGGACAAGCAAACCTACGAAAATCACCAGAAGTGCGGCCGTAGATAAAATTGTGCGGTCCGCACTTTTTCATCTGCTGCAACACTTTTTTATCTGCTAAAGATCTCAAAATGTGCCTCAACACATGGAATAGTGCGATTCACACTTCCAACATTCCAAAACAACATCAGAGTGCCGAAACACAGTTGAGGGCCCCGGGACCTCTACCAAACATACCAACAAGTCCTAAAATACCATTCGAACTTAGTTGAGCCTTCAAATCACATCAAACAACGCCAAAAAATGAATCAGCCTCCAATCCAAACTTAAAAAACTTTAAACTTCAAATTTCTACATCCTATGCAGAAACCTATCAAAACACGTCCGATTGGCCTCAAATTGTGCACACAAGTCATAATCAACCTTACGGACCTACTCCAACTTCTGGAACTGGAATCCAACCCAGATATCAACAAGTCCACAACCAGTCAGAATTTCCAAAACTTTGACTTTCGCTATTTCAAGCCTAAATGAGCTACCGACCTCCAACACACAATCCGGACACGCCCCTTAGTCAAAAATCACCCATCAGAGGAAACGGAACCGACAGAACTCCACTCCGGAGTCTTCTTCACAAAGTTCCAACCACGACCAAAATCCTAAGACTTAAGCTTTCGTTTAGGGACTAAATGTTCCAAAACACTCAGAAAACACGACAAACACCTCCTGGCAATACACATAAGCAGAAAAAGGCACCGGGAAAGAAGTAGACAGGGGATCGCGGCTATAATATTCAAAACGACTTGCCGAGGCGTTACATCCTCCCACTCTTAAAACAATCGTTTGTCCTTGAAAAATTATAGAGACATACCTGAAGTGGTGAAAAGATGAGGATATCGGCTGCGCATATCCTGCTAGGTCTTCCAAGTCGCCTCCTCGACCGGCTGACCCCTCCACTGCACCTTCACGGAAGCAATGTTTTTTAACATTAGCTTCCTGACCTGCCTGCCAAAAATAGCCACTGGCTCCTCAATATAAGATAGATCATTGTCCAACTGGACTGAGCTTAAATCCAACACATGAGCTGGATCAGCATGATTCTTTTGAAGTATAGAAACATGGAATACCGGATGAACCCCTTCTAGGCTAGGAGGTAAGGAAGTCTCATAAGCAACATCCCCAACACGCCGCAACACCTCAAAAGGACCAATGTACCTTGGGCCCAACCTGCCCTTCTTTCCGAACCTCATAAAGCCCTTCATAGGCGAGACCTGGGGAAAGACCCGCTCTCCAACCATATATGTTACATCGCGAACTTTCCCATCCACATAACTTTTTTGTCTGAACTAGGCTATGCGAAGTCGATCCTGAATCATCTTCACCCTATCTAGGGTATCATGGACCAAGTCTGTACCCAATAATGTAGCCTCGCCAGCTCGAACCAACCTACTGGGGACCGACACCGCCTACCATACAGAGCCTCATATGGTGCCATCTAGATGCTCGACTAATAACTGTTGTTGTAGGTAAACTATGCAAGTGGAAAGAACTGGTCCCATGACCCTGCAAAATCCATCACACATGCACGAAGCATATCCTCTAGTATCTGAATAGTGCCCATCCGTCTTAGGGTGAAATGTTATGCTCGGCTTCACTCTTCTGCTTAACTTCTACTGTACGGATCTCAAAAACCATGCGGTGAACTATGTGCCTCTATTTGAAATGGGGGAAATTGGGACCCCATGAAGGCGAGCAATCTCTCGAATGTAAATCTCATCCAACCACTCTGAAAAGTAAGTTGTACCAACTGGAATGAAGTGGGCGCACTTGGGCAACCGATCCACAATCCGTTAAATACTGTTGAACTTCCTCGAAGTCCGTGGGAGACCAACTAGGAAATCCACTACCACTTCCACTCTGGGATCTCTAACATCTGAAGCAAGCCACCTGGTCTCTGATGCTCGTACTTAACCTGCTGAAAGTTGAGACACCGATCCACAAACCCAATTATATCCTTCTTTATCCTCCTCCACCAATAGTGTTGTCTCAAATCCTGGTACATCTTCCCGGTACCCGGGTGGATGGAATACCGTGAGCTGTGGGCCTCCTTGAGAATCAAATCCCGAAACCCATCCACATTGGGCAGACATATCCGGCCCTGCATCCTCAACACACCATCATCACCAACAGTCACATCTCAAGCATGACGGGCGAACCCTGTAGTGAAGGACGAGCAAATGGGGGGTCATCATACTGACGCTCCCTGATACGGTCATAAAGAGAAGACCAAGATACCACTTATGCCAACACTCGACTCAGCTCGAAAATATCCAATCTCACAAACTGGATAGCTAAGCCTGAACATCCAATTCTAAGGGTCTCTCTGCTACTGGAACTCTTAACATATAATGTCATAATTTAGCTATGGGAGACATTGCAAGACAATTTGTGAACACTGACTAAACATCAATATAAAGCTGGGCCGACAAGGCCGACATAACTACTATCGCGGGCAAACCAACAAAATTTCCATACAAGGCTTACAAGCCCTACATACTGCACTAACTGAGAGGATATGTCTACAATCCTCTATTGATGGATGTAGTGTGATCAGAACAAGGCCCCAAGCTACTAATAACATATATAAATATATACATAAGATGTACATAAAACTCCAGACCCGGCAACTCCGAAGGACGTGGAGATTACCAATCAAGATGAACTCGGGCAACACCTACTGAGGAGGTCTACCCGTCTGTCTGTCGAAATTTGCCCACATGAAATGCAACGTCCCCAGAAAAAGGGACGTCCATACAAAATAATGTACCGAGTATGTAAGGCAATAAAATAATTGAAACGTGAAACTGAACTAATAATATAATATTTGAAAGTAACTGGAGTCAAAGATAATCTGAAGATATGGTTACATGTTGATACTGACCCTACTCTCTAAATATAGTAAGTAAAATAGTTGTCCAACCTTATAAGGCTCGGTATATATGTAACTGCTCTGCCATAGTAAGCTCGATCATAGGTTCTTGACCATACTATGCTCTTTATCTCGACCATGCTGGGGTCGCTCATAGGTGCTCGGCCACAGTAGGCTCGGTATACCATCTGATCTGAGGTTTCCCTATAGGAGTCTTCTCACCGATTACAGCTCGATGGTGGTGAAAATACTGTAATACTGTATATATATATATCCTCCATCCACTCTCTTAACTGGAAGAAGACAAAACTCAATTGAATATAAAGTCTCGATAAGGGAGAATACAGTAACTTATGAGACTAGGCTAATGTATATAAATTCGGGAGTATGAACTTCTCTTTATGCCTCGTTATCAAACACATGTTTTTATGAGATCATGCCCAAATGAAGGAAGGGTTAACCTTCACATACCTGAGAAAATTCTCTTGACAATCCTTCTAACACACATCTTTTGCTAAAGAACACATAACGGCAGATCGAAGTAGGGGAAAATCCGTATGATATTCTTGATAAAGATTGCACCGTACTCCCTTAAAATTGTCAAATCTCACGTTGCTAAGATGCTAAGAGATGTTGTTTGAATTTTTTTTCAAGAAAATCACATTACTAAGATGCTAAGATGCAAATTTTGTTGAAGATTTCATATAATCTCCTTGTTTTGAGATTTCATCAGTATCTTGTTGAAGCTCATCCATAAACTTTTGCAAGCTCAGAATCACCTTAATGAGATAAAGGTTCCCTTAAATTTGATGGTCCTTGTGGACCCCACTTTTAAGATGACCTCGAAATGTGACTTAAAAGTCACTTCTTTTGGGCTGCTACATTAATGGGTGATGCCCCCCCTAAATCTTATCCAAAAATCATGACTAATTAGCTAATCTCCCATTCCAATCAATAATTACCCAATTATCCACAAAATTAAGAATTATCTCAAATTACTTCAAATACTACTCACTTTTAACACACCTTATACACCTTACTATCATGGTCATGTGGTACCTTGTGCGACAGTAGTCCATAATTATCGGGTAATTTAGCCCGGGCCACATGTAAAACTTTGACAAAAAATCATTTTTTTTATTTGCTTACTCTCTCACCTTCACGAATTTATTCCTCACATGTTTGAAATAGCATACTGCTTATAATCTCAAAATAATCTCATTCCCGAACTTACGTTGATTAGCTTACGACGGAACTTTAATATACGAAAAATGCGGAATGTAACATCTCATTTATGAGCTTATATCAATTTTCTTATGGCGTACTTCCATGTACAAAAACATGGGGTGTAATATCATTCCCCTTTTTGGAACATTCGTCCTCAAATGTTGACTGATGCACTTATCATTTTCATGACTTATGTCTTCCGAATACTTTAGTTCTCTCATTGTCATCTAGGCAACTGTTCTGTGAATAATTCCAAAGGGCAGGGTATTCCCCCCTTTAGGCCTCTTTCTCACACCACGACTTATGGTCGGAATCTTTCCAATCTCGTAATTGTTGCTACCTTCTATCATGCAACATGTACGACTTTGACTTTGTAAGTATGCATATGCGACTCTTCTCCCTTTTTTCCTCCAGCTTTTAGCCCATCTCTAGGCCTCACTTTGTAAACATATACAATCTTGACAAGATGTCCCTCTATAATCTATAGGTATACTGATGTTATTTGCTCGATACTTTGTTGAACTCACGAATATTGCTATACCTTATTTCATACACCCGATTATCTATTCTCATGACTTTACTGCATCTAAGTAGGTCATAATATACCATAATTCTTACCTCGATTTATCATTACTAAGGTCTGCTACCAAACACCAAGTTACCCTCATTGCTTATCCTGTATGTATAAATCCAAGTCCTTTGATGCTTTTTCATTACCGTTCATCTTAAGAATGATTGCCTAATATTATCTCATACTTTGTAACTTCTATCCAAATGTTGTTGATTCACCTCAATGTTGATCTGCAATCTACTATCCCAATGCGATTCACTTACATGGATATTTGAATGTTGTACAATTATTAAAATCCCTTTTTATTTTCTTCAAAACATTACTCAATCGAAGGCCCAAACGTCATCCTTTATGTATCACAATTACACCCTTATTCTATTACCAGGGCATCGTTCAATCTTTTCTAAATGCTATTAGTCTTAGACTCCTTTGGGTTTATTCAGGATATATTGAGCTTTCTATAACTTAGAGAAACCATCAACGCTCTTGTTTTCATGGGCTTAATCCTGAGGACTCATCCATACTCGTCACCTTCTTACTCGCCCTTTGTTATCCTTACTCCTAGCTTCCTAAAGCCTTGTCTCTTTACTATACTTCAGCTTGTGACTTATACATATATATTTATACTACTCGCAACCTTCCTTCAACTTGCTTGCACCAGAGATTTCCTTGTGTGATTTTAGAACATCAAGCGAGACATCACATCATATCAAACTCTTGTTTACTCTATTAATTGGACCTCTCGATACCTAAAAATTTATCGACTGGAGATATTCCACTTACGACGCCACTATCAATCCTGGATACTGAATCTCATCACTCCTAGTCTTTTATCTGAAGTATGAACTATTCACAACGTTCTGCATTTGAGTATCTCGTACGTTGTTTACCTTATTCTTACTTACCTTAAAATTTTGAATCACATCTTCTATCTCTTTCATGACCTTTCTTCCACATAGGTATAATTCACATCCACAACTCGAAGCTCTATTATGATACTTACACCTTTGGTGTATACACAATCCAGTGGGAGCTTCATACTGACTTTTTATGAGGCTAGTACTCTTCTAATTGGCTTTATCCTCAGAGTCGTTATAAGATATGGCTATTGTAATATCTTTCTTGTACCTCTAATGTTAAGAGTGATTCTTGCTATGTTCACCATCACGATTCCTATAATTTTCCGGGTCCAATAATCAGACTCCTGATTTATTAGTTGATTAAACTCTTTAGTTTCGTCTTCCTTCCAATTAACCTTGAAGTAGGCTTAAGTTATCTTATGATCTGCAGCTCCTGGTATTAGTTATTACTTTAGCTTTTCATGGGCAATATGGAATATCCATGACACAATCTTCTAACAATTCAATCCTTTGTCTATGTCCTAGGCTCAATTATTTCTTTTAACTTATACCAGAGTCTTCTACGGCTGTATGAATGTCAATATATATGTTGCATGGATAATACTCCAAAATCTTAAGTGTGTTCATAACGTAACTAACTCTGGATCATTGATGAATAATTCTTTACGTTCCATCTCAACTTTCTTTAAATGTAAGCAATTACTTTTCCTGGTCTTTCTGCCCCTTGTTGCATGCATACTTAGCTTGTCTTGTTCCCATCTTTGCTTTTTATGAAACTCATATAATTTCGACCATTACATTGGTTTCACTTCCCGCTCATTTGTCACGGTAGGTGCCACTTTCTTATGGAGTGCATGCAATATTGTTGTGAGACTGTTATTATAAGACCATTCTCTCTTTGGGTCACTGAGCTTAGGTTAAAACCTACATCCTTAATTCCTCAGCTAGTCATTCATTATAGTACTTAGGGAGGACCCTTTGACCCTTGTAATGCTATAAGCTTATTACATTGTATACTCAACAGACCTTTTGATGTCCTTCTTTGCCTATTATTATCCGTAGTTACTTACCTCCACGCCCTTGTGCTTGTAGGTTTCTTCTGAACTAATATTTTGACTGTATTCTGCGTGGAACTCTCTTTTATTTCCGTAACACTCATATGGTATCTTTAACTACCCCTAACTTCTATCTAAATATTTCTCAAGGTCAATATGTCATATCTGTGAGACCGAAATCCCCATGTTGGGGTTCACTCTGTTTATCTTGCAGAATCTATTGATTTGTCTATATCCTCTTGTCTAGCCATTACTAGGCCCATCCTGAATCAACTACTAAATACCCGTTGGCCCATTCTTATATCAATATTATATGTAATCTTTCTTGGTTCATTTCCTTTGTCTTAACTTACAACCCGCATTGGCTCCTTATCTATCAATAACATCTCGGGTGGAAACCTTTACTTCCTCTCCTTGACGTCGTGTTTGCATAATGTTCTGGAATCATAACATATCAGTAGGATTTGAGTAAGTGCAATCTCGTCCCTTTATTATTTTTATCGCATTCTTCCTTTACCACTTCATAGTTACTAGAACCACTTAATTCTGACATAATGCCACGTCACTCCATTTCCCTCTTTTGGGGAGTACTAAGGTTTAGAGCTACGATGATCTACCTATAGATGTTTTACCTCTTCATCTTTAGTGTCTTTTCACATCATCGATGACCCTTACTCGCCTTGCGGTAATCTTTATGTACCAAGGATTACAAAATTCCTTACTCACAAGGTGACCCTTAGTGTAACTCGAACACATAGTCCCTTAAGCTTAACTTTTCTCACATTTCTTGCTTTAGGGAAGCATCTTCCTGAATGACCATTCTCTGAATTTCTCATGAATCTTCTTTTGTTGTCCATTCTATTATCGCCGGAATGAAATATAAAATTCTCATAATGTCGACTATTATCCAATCACTCAGTCCCTAATTCATGTTTAGTTTATCTTGTTCACCAGCCCATACTGATTTCTATTACTCTAGGGTCTAACTTTTCCTTCCGGTAGTTGTGTTGGAGTCACGAACTTATTTCTCGAAATAAGGATATGACTTTATGACCTATACTCATTTTTTGTCTCAAGGCCTGTCACCTCTCGTCTTTTCCTTCAGTTGACTATAGACTCTGTAATACTGTTATCTTTTTGATCTACCGTTGTCATCCATGTATCACAACTTACTCATAATGCTTCATTGACTCTCTTCTTATTTCCCACTAGCATTTATGTCTATGACTTTATTCTGAAAACTTCAACAAGACATTCTTTTGCTTTTAGCTCCCTTTGCTTCATCCACTGGCTCTTCGGGTTGCTTAACGTTCTCACTCTACTAGGGATGGGAGACACACTAAGATAATATTCATCCCTTCATGGCTTTTAGTGCCTATCTCTGGAGTACTCATATCTAGCTGTACTATTTTAGAGTTCATCATCTGGGTGTCTCACAAAGAGATCTATTAGCACATTTGCAATATCCTTCGGAAATGTCAACTAATGCAAACAATCCATCCACCATTTTGGGTTACTCTAACCCCAACCGGATCCTGATGTTTCGTCCTTCTCTTAAACCATATTTGTTAGCTCCCATAGGGCATAACTTTGATCGGTGTGGCCAATTGTACATACCTCTATTATTGTTGAAGGTAACTCAAAAGGCTTATATTCCTCTAATTGAATTGTAAATACTGATAATCTTCATTAACTAGGCGCCTCGTACCCTTCTTCATCTTGCTTCTTTTACTTGTTGAAACTTGTGTCTACCCTTTG
Organism: Nicotiana knightiana; assembly: GCA_005239525.1. Taxonomy (NCBI): domain Eukaryota; kingdom Viridiplantae; phylum Streptophyta; class Magnoliopsida; order Solanales; family Solanaceae; genus Nicotiana; species Nicotiana knightiana. The sequence goes on from ML385982.1 coordinate 83,018, forward strand.
ATTCTGTTATTTCTTTTTACCGTAAGAGTGGATAAGTATTCTTTCCTTAAAGCTCCCTATCAAGAACCTTACAACTTTTAGTACACATATTATCTGCTAAAGACCTCAAATTTACTCATCATAAGCATGATGCAAAATCGAGTTCCTCTGACTCAACACTTCCACAACTATATCTCCTACCAACCGTCTTTCTGAATAAAGGCATTGTTGTATTACGAATAATATAGAGTTTAGAAAATTGAGTTCTTACAACTGAGCTATGCCACACGATCTAGGGTAAGAACAAAGAGTGAGAGTTGTAAATGCCCTGTAGCCTCCTTCTTATTAGTATGGTGCACGACACACCCATAAACAAGACTCTACTAGACACAACTTATAGACTCCCTAGGACAAAACTGCTTTGATACCACTTTTGTCATGCCTCGAACCTGGTGGAGCGAGACCGGCACCCGGTGCCTCACCTATCCTTGTGTACCAACTTTCTACTAAGAGAATCTTAACATATAATGTCATACTTTGGCCATGGGCTATATTGCAAGACAATTTGCGAACGTTGACTAAACATCAATATAAAGCTCGGCCAACAAGGCCGGCATAAGTACTACAGCTGGCAAACCAACAAAATACACATACAAGGCTTATTAGCCCAACATATTGCACTAACTGACAGGATATGTCTACAAGCCTCATGTTACATCTTGCATTTTCATACTTTAAAGTTTTGTTGTAAGTTAATCGACGTAGATTTGCGGATGAGATTATTTTTGAGGTTATAAGCATTTATGCTACTTATAACAAGCGATAAGTAAAGTGCCGTGAAGGTTAGAAGGTAAACGAATCAATGAAAATGGAATTTGTAGAAGATTATCAATTTGGGATAAAATATGGACTGAGCTATAATACCCGGTATTTATGGACTAGTGTCGTACAAGGAACTCCATGACCATGATAGTAAGGTGTATAAGGTATGTTAAAAGTGAGTATTATTTTATGTAAGTTCAGGTAATTCTTAATTATGTGGGTAATTGATTAATTATTGGGTTTTCACGACCCCGAATCTAAACAGGTCGTGATGGCGCCTATCGTGGTACTAGGCTAGCCAATTTACTGTGCGTAATATAAGGAACTTTTCATTTAATTCAATAACGCATTTTATCCTAAAACTTCCACTTTTACTATTTCACAAATACAGATAATCAAGGAAAAATGTCAAAGCAATATCCCAAAACCCGTAGTCCACAAACATAAGCAATTAATGGAACAGAGGATCTGACAAGATTTACTTGATACAAAAAGTCTAGGAAATGTAAATAACGACAAAATAAGAAGGAGAAGGGTGGGGCTTCGAACTCCGTGCAGCTACCTCACAGTCTCCGATATATGCTCCACTGAGAATGAATCAAATCTCACTCGATCCGGGCACCTGAATCTGCACACAAGCTGCAGGGAGTAACGTGAGTACATCAACTCAGTAAGTATCAAATATAAATAAAGACTTGAGTGTAGTGACGAGCTTTCAAAATCATGTAAATTCATATAATAAATATCAGTGGAAATAATAAATCAAGTCAGGAATCTACGTTCCAAAAGTTTCATAAAAACTCCAGTTTTCCCTTTCCAAATCTCATATAAAACATTGATTCAACATTTATCATTTAGAGGCAAAAATGTAAAGAAGGGTGAAAATAGTAGTTTCATAACGAATAAGCTCCTCGGGCACAATATCAGTCACAACTAAAGCCTCTCGGGCAAGCCTCTCAGTCACTCGTGACTCAACCCTTGTCAATCAACACTCATACTCAGCACTCACGCTCAATAAGTACCATATAATAACTGCTACAACGTGCATCCCGATCCATAAATAGTTGACTGCGCTCACTGGGGGTGTACAGATTTCGGAGGGCTCTTACAGTCCAAGCGCTACATCGTTGCGGTGTGCAGCCCGATCCAATATATATCGCTGCAGCGTGCAACTCGATCCAATATATATATATATATAAAGCTACGACATGCAGCCCGATCCATCACTATCCTCACAATCCGGCTCTCGGCCTCACTCCGCCATCATCCTCACAAGCCACTCGGGCAACTCATCACAAATCACAGGGACTCATCCCAAAAATATCTTTCATTTGTTTGAAATAGAGTGATAAACAGGAATGAAAAGTGAATAAGTATAAATCATGACTGATATTATATTTTTCTATCAAAACCGTGTGAAAATAGTAGTAAAACACCCCTGAGGGTCCAAACAAGCCGGCACAAGGCCCCAAACATGGCGTACAACCCAAGATATAGTATAAATCTCTAAAATATGGAATATCATATGATTTCAAATCAAAACATGTGCGTCATTCCGACACGCCCGTCACCTGGCATGTGCGTCACCTCATTTATCAAAACAATACAAAATACCGGTTTTTCATACCCTTAGGTCTAGATTTACAATCGTTACTTACCTCAAACCTGATGAAAAACTACCCCAGATGCATTTGCCCCTCGAATCGGCCTCAACGTGCCCCTAACCTATTCAAAACATATTCATATCATCAAAATAGGCTAAAGGAACAAAGCCCACTCGAAAATAACCAATTTACATCAAAATCCCGAAATTGGCGCAACTCGACCACGAGCTCGCGTTTCGGATTCTGATAAAATAAAAAAACTAGAATTCTTACGCTCTCACGAGTTCATGCATACCAAATACATCAAAATCAGACCCCGAATGGCCCTTCAAATACCCAATTTGTACTCTCCAATTTCAAGCCCTAATCTCCCAAATTTCTCCCCTAAAATATTATTAAACAATGGAATAATTGCCATAAACACGAGATACAAGGTCCAAGTAGCTTACCTCACTGAATAAACTTAATTCCCCTTTGAAATCCCAGCTCTAAGATCCAATATGCGTTAAAAATGGTGAAGAAATGAGTGAAAATTCGCGAAGGCAACCTTATATAGGTTCTGCCCAACACTCTCGCACCTGCGACTCCATGATACGCACTTGCATAGCCGCACCTGCAGAAAATCCCTCGCAGGTACAAATTTTCACTTAAAACCAAATTCCGCATTTGCGGCCTACTACACGCACCTGTGGGTCCGCAGGTGCGAGCCAACCTCCGCACTTGTGCTCCCAGGCCAGGCTCCCTAATTCTGCATCTGCACAAGGTAGTCCGCACCTGCTCCTTTGCACCTGAGACTCCCCGTCCGCGGGTACGACCACACCAGAAAGCCTGCAGCAGCAGCCAATTTGCTGCATTTTTCCAACTTCCATCCTTCCGAAAATCATCCGAAATAATTCCCGATCCCCTCGGGGCCTTAACCAAAAGTACCAACAAGTCATAAATCAATATTCCAACTTATTTGAACCCTTGGAACACTCAAAATAATATCAAAACACCAAATCCAATACAAAATTCAAGCCTAAGGATTTCTAAACTTCCGAAATTTTCCAACGATGGCGAAACCACCCAAACAACGTCCGAATGACCAGAAAATTCGCACACACATCCCAAATGACACTACGAACCTATTCCAACTTTCAGAATTCCATTCCGACCCTGATAGTAGATTTTCCACTACGGATAGGAAATCTTTAAAAATCCAATTTCACCAATTCAAGCCTTATTATACTCCAGACCTCCAGATGATATTCCGCACACACTCCTAAGTCCCAAATCACCTAATGAAGCTACTCGATCCCCAAAAACCACGTTCGGAGATCATTTACCTATAAGCCAACTTCCGGTTGACTTTTCCAACTAAATCACCAACTTAAGAGACTGTCTCATTTCTCTCCACAATCACTCTGAACCCAGACCAATCAACCCAACGCAACAAAAATATATGTACCATACAAGAATGAGCAGAAATGGGGAGATGGGCTAAACTCTCGGAACGACCGGCTAGGTCGTTACATAGGTAATGGGAGATTGTCTAGTGAATTAAGGAATTATTGGGTAATTAATTAAAAAGTTTGTTAAGATTTAACCCTCCCCCAGGTGGAAGTAAGCCACTCCATGAATTGTGACTCTTAAGTCATTACATTATGTGGCAAGATTAGAGATATGCAGTTTGGCATTCTTAAAAACGTGAGTCACATATCCACTCTTAAGAAAAAATCACATATCCATTCTTAACATATTCAGTCATAAGAAAGAATCACATATCCATTCTTAACATATTCATTATTAAGAGTCACATGTCCTTTCTTAAGAACGTGAGAGTCATATATCAGAACGTATGATTTGGCAATTATAAGGGAATACAGTGCAATCTTTCCCAAGAATATCATAGAGATTTTTTACCACTCCATGTATGTTAAGGCTAAGCCTTTCCTTCATTTTAGCAGGATCTCGTTACTAAATGTGTTTAATAACGAGGCATAAAGAGAAGTTCATACTCCCGAATTTATGTACATTATCCCGGTCGCATAAATTACAGTATTCTCCGTTGTTAGGATTTTACATTCAATTGAGTATTGTCTTCTTCCAGTCAAGAGAGCACAAGGTCTATATATATACAATATTACAATATTTTCACCACCATCGAGCTATAATTTGTGGGCAGGACCCTATTGGTCAACCTCTAATCAGATGGTAAGTTATATACCGAGCTTACTATGGCCGAGCTCCTATGAGCGAGCCCAGAATGGCCGAGATAGATAGCCTAGCATGGCCGAGCACCTATGAGCAAGCCTACTACGGCAAATAACTTATATATATCGATCCCTATAAGGCCGAACATCTATTTTACTTACTTTATTGAGAGAGTTGAGTTAGTATCAGCATGTAAGCATGTTTTCATATTATCTTTGACTCCCAGTTATTTTGAGTTATTATATTATCAGTTCAGTTTCAGCTTTCCAATATTTTATTGGCCTACACACTTGGTACATTATTTTGTTCTGACGTTACTATTTCTGGGGACGCTACATTTCATGCGTGCAGGTTCAGACAGGCAGATGGGTAGACCTCCTTAGTAGGTGTTGCCCGAGTTCAGCTTTATTTATAAGCTTCACCTCATTCGGAGTTACTGGGTCTAGAGTTTTGTATATATATATTGTGTATATATGTATATATGTTATGGGTAGGTTGGGGCCCTGTTCCAATCAGAGTACATCTATCAGTAGAGGCTTGTAGACATAACCTGTCAGTTAGTGCAGTATGTTGGGCTTGTAGGCCTTGTTTTTATATTTTTTTTGGTTTGTCAGCTGTAGTAGTTATGACGGCCCTGTCGGCCCAACTTTATATTGATGGTTAGTCAGAGTTGGTTTCCATTCAGTTTTGTATTTTGCTTCGCAAAATTTCTTGAAATGTGGCCCAAGGAAAAAGTATGACATTATATGTTCAAATTTCCGTAGTCACAAGTTGGAATTCAAGGATAGGTGAGGCACCGGGTGCCGGTCTCGCCCCCCAGGTTCGGGGTGTGACACCTCTACTGATGGATGTACTGTGATCGGAACAGGGCCCCGACCTACTCATAACATATATACATATATACATATAATGTACAGAAAACTCCAGACCTAGCAACTCCGAAGGACGTGGAGCTTACTGATCAAGTTGAACTCGGGCAACACCTACTGAGGAGGTCTACCCGTCCGTTTGTCTGAATCTGCACGCGTGAAATGCAGTTTCCCTAGAAAAAAGGACGTCAATACGAAATAATGTATCGAGTATTTACGGCAATAAAATAACTGAAAGCTTAAACTGAAATGATAATATAATATCTGAAAGTAACTGGGAGTCAAAGATAATCTAAAGATATGCTTACCTGCTGTTACTGAATCAACTCTCTCAATATAGTAAGTAAAATAGTCGTCTGACCTTATAAGGCTAGGTATATATATAACTGCTCTGCCGTAGTACGCTCGATCATAGGTGCTCGACCATACTAGGCTCTGTATCTCGGCCATGTTGGGATCGCTCATAGGCGTTCGGTCACAATAGGCTTAGTATATAACTTACAATCTAATCAGAGGTTGCCCAATAGGGGCATGACCACCGATTATAGCTCAATAGTTATGAAAATACTGTAATACTGTATAGATATTGATCCTCCGCTCTCTTGACTGGAAGAAGACAATACTCAATTTAATATAATGTCTCGATAAGGGAGAATACTATAACTTATGAGACTAGGATAATGTATATAAATTCAGGAGTATGAACTTCTCTTTATGTCTCGTTATCAAACATATGTTGTTACGAGATCATGCCGAAATGAGGGAAGGGCTTAACCTTAACATACTTGAGCTGATTATCCTAACAATCCTTTTAACATACGCCTTTTGCGAAGAACACATAACGGCATATCGAAGCAGGGGAAAGTCCATATGATATTCTTGATAAAGATTGCACCGTACTCCCTTACATTTGTCAAATCTCACGTTGCTAAGATGCTAAGAGATGATGTTCGAATTTTGTTTCAAGAAAATCACATTACTAAGATGCTAAGATGCAAATTTTGTTGAAGATTTCATATAATCTCCTTGTTTTGAGATTTCATCTGTAACTTGTTGAAGCTCATCCATAAGCTTTTTCAAGCTTAGCATCACCTTAATGAGATAAAGGATCTCTTAAATTTGTTGGTCCTTGTGGGCCCCACTTTAGGATGACTAAGTCACTAAATTGCCACCTTGAAATATGACTTAAAGTCACTTCTTTTGGGCTGCCACGTTAAAGGGTGATGCCCCCCTTTAATCTTATCCAAAAAAATTGATTAATTAGCTAATCTCTCATTCCGATCAGTAATTACCCAATTATTCACATAATTAAAAATTATCTCATATTACTTAAAATATTACTTACTTTTAACACACCTCATAGACCTTACAATCATGGTCATGTGGTACCTTGTATGACACTAGTCCATAATTACCGGATATTTTAGCTCGGGCCGTATTTTATCCCAACATGTCAAGCTTTGGCTAAAATTCATTTTTTTATTTGCTTACCCTCTCACCTTCACGAATTTACTCATCACTTGTTTGAAATAGCACAATGCTCATAATCTCAAAATAATCTCATTCCCGGACTTACGCTGATTAGCTAACGTCGAAACTTTAACGTACGAAAATGCGGAATGTAACATCTCATTTTTGAGCTTATATCAATTTACTTATGGCCTACTTCCACGTACGAAAACATGGAGTGTAACATTAAGATCCTTTTGCTTGAACATGTGCTGCAAAATCCGGTGATCAGTGTAGGTCTCACAAGGAACACCGTACAAATAGTGGCGCCAGCTCTTCACGGCATGAACAATAGCTGCTAACTCGTGATCATGGAGAGGATAGTTCATCTCATGCACCTTCAATTGTCTGAACGTGTAGGAAATCACCCTACTGTCCTACATCAACACCGCGCCACGACCAATCCGTGAAGCATCACAATATACACTGTAAGACCCCGAACCTGTAGGCAATACCAATACTTGGCTTGTAGTCAAAGTTGTCTTGAGCTTCTAAAATCTCTCCTCACACTACTATGTCCACCTGAATGGAGCACCCTTCTGGGTTGCCTGGTTATAGGCACTGCAATAGATGAGAATCCATCTACAAAATAACGGTAATACCCCACCAAACCAAGAAAACTGCAGATTTCCATAGCTGATAACGGTCTAGGCTAACTCTGCACTGCCTCCAACTTCTTCAGATCTACCTTGATCCCATCACTCGATGCTACATGACCCAAGAATACCACTGATTCTAGCCAAAACTCACACTTACATAATTTTGCATACAACCTCTTCTCCCTAAAAGTCTGAAGCATAGTCCTCAGATGCGACTCATGATCTTCCGAGTCTGGGAATACACTATGATGTCGTCAATAAACACAAATGACGAAGGAGTCAAGATAAGGCCAGAACATATTGTGCATCAAATGCATAAAGGCTGCTGGGGCATTGGTCAGCCCAAAAGACACGACAAGAAACTCATAGTGATCATATCTGGTGCTGAAAGCAGTCTTCTGGATATCCGGTTTCCGAATATTCAACTGGTGATAGCCTGGACGCAAGTCAATCTTCGAAACCACCTTGGCACCCTGTAGCTGATCAAATAAGTCATCGATGCGAAGAAATGGGTACATGTTCTTCATTGTAACCTTGTTCAACTAGCGATAATGAATACACATGCGCATAGATTTATCTTTTTTCTTGACAAACAAGACTGGGGCAACCCAAGGTGACACACTGGCCGAATGAAGCACTTATCAAGCAACTGCTCCTTCAACTCCTTCAACTCAGGATGAGCAATACAGTATGGAGGAATACAGATGGGCTAAGTGCCCGGCAACAAATTAATTCCAAAATCAATATCTTTGTCGGGCAGCATGCCCTGAAGATCAGCTGGAGACACATGTGGGAAGTCCCTGACTACTAGAACTGACTTAACTGTAGGGGTATCAATACTAACATCTCTCACATTGGCCAAATACACATCACACCCCTTATCAACCATTCGGTGAGCCTTAAGAGATGAAATAACCATGTGGGGAGTATACTCGAGGGTACCCCTCTACTCTAATCGCGGCAAGCCTGGCATAGCCAGCGTCACGGTCTTAGCGTGACAATGAAGAATAGCATAATAGGCAGAGAACCTAGTCCCTGCCCAATATAACATCAAAATCTACCATGCTGAGCAATAATAAATCGGCTCTGGTCTCAATACAACTAAGAGCAATCAAACACTACTGATATACGTGGTCCACAACAAGAGAATCTCCCACAGAAGTTGACACATAAATAGGGGAACTCAAAGAATCTGGAGATACACACAAATGTGATGCGAAATAAGATGACACATATTAATACGTAGAGCCTGGGTCAAATAATACCGATGCATCTCTGTGATAGACTGGAATAATACCTGTTATGACCGAGGCGGAAGCACACTACTGGAAAATGCACTTACGGCAACGCAAGAAAAACCGTTGCAATAGATAGAAAAATGTTGCCACAGAGGTATTGCAACGGTTTACCACCGATTCCACTAGATCGCGTGCCAATAGAGCTATAGCAACGGTTCCTGAAACGGTTAACCTAACCGTTTCTATAGACCATCTATGGCAACGATTTCCCCCTCTCTATCGCTACGATTATTCTTTTCAACTACAACGGTTGAAACCTGATACCATAGTGTTTAATACAATGGTTAATAACCGTTACCATATCATTTATGCAAGTTATTGTTACGTCCATTTAAGGATATTATGACAGTTTCTTTAACCTATTGTAACGGTTTTATGTCTATTGCTATGCTTTTTTATAGGCCATGACAATAGAAAAAAAGCTATTGCATCGGTTTGAACCACCTATGGCAACGGTTTATGGAACATTTAAGGATCTATTGTAACGGTTCCGTTAGGCTATTGTAACAATTTAATTGAAATAAAAACATAGCCATGGTTATAAATAAATATTTACATATATTAAAAATTACAATACACTAAAATTTATATAAATCACAAAATGAAGCTATTCATAATCTTAATGTCCAACAAGCTGATGACATGTCACGCCCCAAACCTGGGGAAGCGTGGCTGACACCCGGTGCCGAGCTGGCCCGAGCGAACCACTCTGTAAATTATTTATTTTTCTTCTGTAACTATCATGGGTCAACGTGTCCACAACTCATAATGTATAACCATAAGTGAAAAACACTGCATCACTGAACAATTTTTCTTAAAACATGAATACATATGGGTCCTCAAGGCCTCTAACATACTATACAAAATTAACTTCTGTCTACAAAGCCTCTAAGATTATGCGACATAAAATGGGACAGGGTACCGGCCTACCCATAAGTCTGTAGCAAAATTCTGACACAATAACTCATAGACTCGGCTGTGCTTCAATTAAGGTGGAGTCTTACCGATCCTTCGCTGAATGCTAATCTCATCTACGATGAGGGCTCGTCAAACTGATTATCTATACATGCAGGCATGAATGCAGTATCCCCAACAAAAGGACATCAGTACGAATAATGTACTGAGTATGTAACGAATATACTGAAAGCTGAACTGAAATGACAATATAACAAGTAAAAACAATTGGAAGTCAAAGATAATATGAAGATATGCTTACCTATTGATACTGACTCAACTCTCTCAATATAGTAAGTAAAATAGTTGTCCGGCCTTATAAGGCTCGTGATATATATAACTGCTCTGCTGTAGTAGGCTCGCTCATAGGCGCTCGGTCATATTAGGCTCTGTATCTCAATCAACTTGGCTCGCTCATAGGCGCTCGGCCTTAGTAGGCTCGGTATATAACTTACCATATGACCAGTGATTTCCCAATAGGGGCCTGCCCATCGATTATAGCTCTATGGTAATGAAAATACTATAATATTGTATATATAGATTCTCTTCTTTCATAACTGGAAAAAAATAAAAAGAAAGACTCAATTGAATATGAAGTCCCGATAAGGAGAATATTGTAACTTATAAGACTAGGAAAATATACGTAAATTCCGGAATATAATTTTTTCTTTATTCCTTGTTATCAAACATGTGTAATGTCGAGATAATGCAAAATGAAAGAAGGGTTTAGCCTTAACATACCTGAGCCGATTCTCTTGACCCTTGGGAAATATCGAACAATAAGCAAAGTATTGCTTCAAGTAATATGGCAACTGATTATAGCTTAACCTTAGTGCAAGTAAGATATCATCTTTATCCTGTTTTAGTTGCCATATCTCATAATCTCTCACTTTTAACCATTCCCTTTCATCAGTTCTGGCATATAACATACTACCTAGAGTCTTCACTGCCAAAGGCACTCCCTTGCATTTCTTTGCAATATCTTCTCCAATTTTAGTTAGGTTCGGAAAATGTATCCATTTAAATACAACCCCCGAGAACTTGGAGTCACTGGTCATGAGCATCTACATAAATATACGACTCAACGAAAATAAATTCTATAATATTTAACAAGAGAGGGAGCAGGATTATGGACGCATGCAGCCACCTCGCAAACCTCTAAGGATCTCTGTAACAGATAGACAACTCACCCTGCCCTAAGACCTGAATCTGCACACAAGGTGCAGGGAGTAATGTGAGTACGCCAACTCAGTAGTAATGAAAATAAATCAGGTCTGAGCAGCAAGAAACACATAAAATCAATATCATCAAATCACAAGAGGAACATCCTTTCTTTCCAACAGTATAACATAGATATGTGAAATCATCATGTCTCAAATCATCTTCAGAAAATCCTTTAAGGAATGTATATTTTTCAACAACTTCAACCGAAAGGTTTGGTATAAAAACAAAATGAATCATGTAGAGCCCCTCGGGAAAAACATATTTCATAAGCTCAGAGTGATAGTAGTAAATCATAAGTAGCCCCTCGGGCAAAACATATATTATAATCAGTCCCTCGGGCATGCTTCACAGCCACTCATAATCAGTCACTCAGCACCTCACAGTCACTCATGCCTCCCAATCACTCGTCACTCGGCACTCGCACTCAGTAAGTACCTGCGCTCACTGGGGGTGTGTACAGACTCCGTCTTCGGAAGGGCTCCTTCAGCCCAAGCGCTAAATAAATAGCCAAATCATGGCATCAATCACTCTCAGGCTCTTGGCCTTTCTCATAACATAAATATCCTCACAATCAGGCCCTCGGCCTCACTCAACACCTCACCATCACTCTGGCCCTCGGCCACACTCAGCAGAACCACTCGAAAGGCCCCTCGGGCGAATCAGTAAAAATAGGATACTCGACCCAAAACATCAATTTAAATTTCAAAGTTGTGTAAATCATGCTGAGTTTTAAATAAAAACCCTCAAAGGGTCTAAACAGATCGGCACGAGGCCCTAAACACGACTTATAGCTTAAATATTTCACAAATCTCTAGAACATAATTTAACATAAGGTTTGAGTAAATATGCAGCTCATTAGTTGCCGCGGAGAGGACCTAGTCCAATCCAAAAATCAGTACGCGCCATATACTCGTCATCCGTCATGTGCGCCTTTCTAAACTCAATGAGAAATTATGCAGTCTGGGGTTCCATACTCTCAGGACAAGATTTATGACCATTACTTACCTCTACCTAGCCACAACACTAGTCCGCTATGCTTCTTCCCCACAAATTGGCTCCCGATTGCTCCGAATGTAGCCAAAAACCAGTTAACATCATCAATATATACCAAAGGAACTCAACCTAATCTAAATTTATCAAATTATACAAGAATCTCGCAATTCGGCCAAACCCGAACCCCAGGCCCACGTGTCGGAATTCAATAGTTTTTACATCATTAGAAACCTCGTCCTCCCACGATTCTATACATACCAAGAACACTAAAATTGGACCACAATTGCCCACTCAAATCCTCAAAAGAAAATTAAATTTTCCATGCATCCTTCTTCCCCAACTTTGGTTCAAATTCAAGAAATTTTATGGTTTAATCACTTAGGAATTGACATAAAAACGAGTTATGAAGTTGAAAATCTTACGTCCAAATTATTCCCTTGATTTCCCTTCAAATCTCTCTCAAATAACTCTCAACTCTCATGCAAAAACGGAGGAAAATATGAGCCAAATTCGCACCTCAGGCCTTTTAAACATTCTGCCCAGCTAAAATAATTCCTTCACTGCGATCGCAAACATCGGCACACGATCGCGAAGAACAAATCTGCTGTCCCATCAAATTACCTTATGCGATCGCAGACTCCTCACACGATCGCGATAGCGATCACGATTCATCAGGTCATAAACCCACGCGATCGCAAACCACTCCAAGCGATCGTGAAGAAAAAGGCTCAACTCACTCACGCGCCCCCCTTTAACTCTACGCGGTCGCAAACAACACTACGCGATCGCACTGACCAACCACCTCATATTCACGCGATCGCGACCTCCACTATTTTACCCCACGCGATCGCGCAGAAGGAAACCAGAACCTCACATCAGCAGAATTCTTCCCAGATTTCAAGCCAAAAGTTGGTCCGTTAACCATCTGAAACACACCCGAGTCCCTCGGGACCTCAACCAAACATACCAACATATCCCATAACATCATTCAAAGTTATTCGAGTCTTCGAAACACCAAAAAAAATTACGAAAACACCAAATTTGCATCAAATTCAAGCCTAAGAACTTGAAAATATCCAAATTTCGCCAACTACGCCGAAACAAACCAAAACACCTCCGATTGACCTGAAATTTTGCAGACATATCCAAAATGACATTACGAACCTTCTCCAACTTCCAGAATTCCATTCCGACCTTGATAGCCTATTTTCCACTGCCGTCAGGAAATCGCCAAAAACTAACCCTCGCCAATTCAAGCCAAATTCAACACCGTACATCACAAAAATGTTCTGAACACACCCCCTAAGTCCCAAATCACCTAACGAAGCTATCCGAGGCAAAAAAATCCGCATTCCGAGATCGTTCACCGATAAGTCAACTCTTAGTTGACTTTCTCAACTATTAGGCTACCTTGAGTGACTAATTGCCTCAATGCTCACCATGATCACTCTGAACCCGAACCAACCGACCCAACACACATAAATGAAGCTGAACCACATAAAATGAAGTATAAACGGAGGAAACAGGGCTAAATTCTCGGAACGACCGGCCAGGTCGTTACATCCTCCCCCCACTTAAACATACGTTCGTCCTCGAACGTGCCAAGAGTTGTTCCCCAACATTATCAAACTGTTACGCATCTTATCATGCACATAACCGGGGGTTATCCCACGTCACCCTATCCCATATAGGTCCAATACCGCTGAAATTTCGAAATCCAAATCCTAGCCCATAATCTTAGAACCAAATTCCCACTTCTGAAATGATATATAAGATCAGAATTTCAATAACTATAAAATGAACAACCCTGAACATGCTGAATCAAGCCATATACGTACCCCATATGAAATCAGATAATACACCGCGTGACTCAAACACTCATAGAAATAACTCTTTAACCACAATAACTGCTCAGAACAACCCAATACCGGTACACCACATCTTATCAAGAAATGCCTCGCTCTAACACTCATGTATATTGCCGATGATGAAAGAAGCACGTAGAACTAACAACCATCCGTCCGATCAGCCAGACATGTAACTCCCCTTTCCCAACAGGAGTTATAGCAGATTTCAACACGCCTCAATCCCGCAGCACCCAGTTACTTACCTTACTCAAATCTAGCTATAAAGCCCAATTAGAATCGCACCATATGTGCATATAACTAATAAACACCACTCATCGTAACACCGAAGGATAACTCATAGATCACTCCAGAACATGAACAAACTCAATCACAATCGAATGGTGCATTTATCAATAATAGGAACTCCGAGCCAACAATTCCAACCCAGTGCAGAACACGCACCCATATTAGCCTACCAGTGACCGTAATTCAATTTGACCACCCACAACAGATAGATAACTTACCGAAAAGTTCATAATGACAGAATCATGGTACATACTAACATCCGACTAGCTCAGCTCGCATCTCCACATCCCATTACCACACAATATGATGTTTATGAGAACTCTCAGTCTCGAAGTCCAAGAAACGTACTGATTACTATATTTGATCACAATTCTACCGCTCGAATACATAACACATCCTAAATACTCATTCATTCCACGGGGAATACCCATATAATTCTTTCCTTCACCAAGCAACCTTGAATATCAACAGTCGATCCAGCAATAGGGCGCCGCGATACCAATGAAGTACCTTTAATTCAAACACATTGCTCTTTCTGAAATATATACCCTCATCAAGTCGCACCCATTAGTGATATCATCTACCTAGTCATATGAAATTGCCCATTCTGCCTAAGAATTTATGACCTTCCTTAAAGAGCCAAACTGTGACTTCAGATATGCAAATCTCAACTCCACCAAACATACCGCACACGCCATGCCAACATAGGAAAAACACGGGAACTCCATAGTCCCTTCTGAGCCACAAGAAACTACATACCCAACTAGACAAGAACTCCCATTTGATCTCATTTAGAAACAACTCACTACGCAGACCACCAAATATCCAAGAGCATTGCTAAGAAACACCCAAAAAAATTGTCACCTTAAGAACACCCAAAGAACTAATCGTATCCCTTACCATGTCGATCCGTCCTACTACCAAATCGTCCTATTTACCCAGGTTTCTTCTGACTTACCTTCAAATTGTTACTTCTTCCTGCCGTAATACCACAAATTTGCAACCCAGACTCACCACACGCGACCCCAGCACAAAATCATACCATATAAGGCTCATAAGTGACTGAATACTCCCTCAATTATCCCCAACTTCACCACATTAGAAAAACTTAACCTGAAGAAACTTCTGTGAATCTAAAGCCATTACCTTTACCTTTCTAATACCGATATATAGAATACCACAAGTCTTGACATCCTCTAACGTAATTTCAATCACACTGACCAATTAGACAGAATCGACCTGACCCGTTTGCGTACTAACATACTAGGAAAGTGATCCACTCACTTGAAACCACAAGAAAATTCATACACTGCACACACTACACCTTTTACAATCTCCACTAAATCATTCAATAGAACCCAATAACCTAAATACACTACAACCTATATTTAAGAAATTTCCCTTACTCATGATATTCCCAGACACCATACCTGCAGGTCATAACTGATTTACCAATATACCTTGAACTGAAACCAATACCACACATAATCATGTAATAAACTTATCAATAACGAACTCCCTCACTTGGCTCAAAGCTAAGGATCAAGACAAACAAGTCTATGCCCACACATTATCACTACCACCATAATGTGGTGGGATTCAACTAAATCCTCCATAAGCTTATATGACCCAAACCGTCTAACACTCAAACCAATTTCCAATCTCGCATCCACCATCTTAATAGTCATGCCAACTTCCACAAGCGATCTAAACTCCAATTACAACATATATCATTTACTGGTAGAAGAGAACTCATACAGACTACATAGGGACCACATACCCTAGCACAACTCGTAGGAGATACCCCAGCACTCTTAGCCTCAACTGCTATCTCTCCATACACTTATGAAGACCAAAACTATCACGCAATCACTACACCTTCCTGCATCTGAACACAACCAACGCCTACCCTCGAGGCATCACAATATGCGGTAAAAACTTGAAGCTGATGGCAGCACTAACACTGGAGCGGCGGTCACAGAAATCTCGAGCTTCTGGAAGCTCTACCCACACATGACTGACCACATGGATACCCTCACTGGACACCACATGTCCCAAGAACGCTACTGAACTGAGCCAAACTTCATACTCGGGGAATTGGCATAGAGCCTTTCCACCCTGGATCCTTATAATGCCATCCTCAGATACTGAGTATGCTACTCCCGGCTACGCGAATATGCCAGGACGCCATCAATGAATACAGTAACAAGGAGCGCTAATACGGCTGGAATAAACCATCAATAAAATACATGAACGTTACTGGGGAAACGATCAACTCCGAAGACATTGCTAGGAACTCATAACCCAACAGAGAAATCCGCTTCACTCAACCACTACACCACATGAGAGGTCTTCCAACATACTCACAACTCATGCCATATATCAAATCAAGACAGAAATCAAACACTCAATAAATCTTACCACATTTCTAGCCAACCCTTTCGACACATGTCACCGTTTGAACACATCTAACCATCAATTCACACCCACCAAATAGGCATCTAGTCACTAATTCTCATCAATAAGAACACGAACGGACATACAAGTCCCCAATTACATGTGCCCACACAATAAAAATCTCAGCAATCAAGCCACATAATAAATTCAGCCTCAAGTCCTCCAGACTGACCCATTACCAACATGCCAAAATCACATCTCACCCATGGAAACCACAAGTCGTCGATGCACAGCTGATACCAGGCGCTCTCAGGCGCACTCGAATACATGGAAGCAATTCAAGAGTTACGCTCTTGGCTGAATACAATGGATTCGCACGATAAGAATTTTAAAAATGTGAGATTATTCCTAAGGGTTCCGCAGCCTCTCGAAGATAAGTACAGATGTCTCTGTACTGATCCATAAGACTCTACTAAACCTGCTCATGACCGGTGAGTCCTATGTAACCTAGCGCTTTGATACCAAACTGTCACGACCCCAAATTTAGGCCAAATGTGATGGCGCCTACCATGGAACTAGGCCAGCCAAAACTTAACTCAAATCATAATAAACTCCCATAAAAGTTCCTTTAAACATTTATAAAATAGATAAATCTATACTGAACATTTAAATACAACCCCGGAGAACCCGGAGTCACTGGTCATGAGCATCTACATAAATATACAACTAAATAAAAATAAATTCAATAATATTTAACAAGAGAGGGAGCAGGACTGCGGACGCATGCAACCACTTCGCAAACCTCCGAGGATCTCTGGAACAGATAGACAGCTCACCCTGTCCTAATACTTGAATCTGCACATAAGGTGCAGGGAGTAATGTGAGTACGCCAACTCAGTAGTAATGAAATCCTGTCTCAGCAGCAAGAAACACATAGAATCAATGTCATCAAATCACAAGAGGCACAATCTTTCTTTCCAACAGTATAACATAGATATGTGAAATCATCATGTCTCAAATCATTTTAAGAAAAATCTTTTAAGGAATGTATATTTTTCAACAACTTCAATCGAAAGGTTTGGTATAAAAACGAAATGAATCATATAGAGTCCCCTCGGGAAAAACATATTTCATAAGCTCAGAGTGAGAGTAGTAAATCATCAGTAGCCCCTCGGGCAAAACATATATCATAATCAGCCCCTCTGGCATGCCTCACAGTCACTCATAATCAGTCGCTCAGCATCTCACAGTCACTCGTCACTCGGCATTCGACACTCGCACTCAGTAGGTAACTGCGCTCACTGGGGGTGTGTACGGACTCCGTCTTCGGAGGGGCTCCTTCAGCCCAAGCGCTAAATAAACAGCCAAATCATGGCATCAATCACTCTCAGGCTCTCGTCCTGTCTCATATCATAAATATCCTCACAATAAGGCCCTCCGTCTCACTTAACACCTCACCATCACTCTGGCCCTCGGCCACACTCAGTAGAACCACTCGAAAGGCCCCTCACGCGAATCACTAAAAATAGGGTACTCGACCCAAAACATCAGTTTAAATCTCAAAGTCGTGTAAATCATGATGAGTTTCAAATAAAAACAGTATGCACAATGATGCTGAGTGAAATCATTAACAAATAGTGAGGAAAAAAACAGTAAAATCCCTCAAAGGGTCTAAACAGATCGGCACGAGTCCCCAAACACGACTTATAGCTCAAATATTTCACAAATATTTAGAACATAATTTAACATAAGGTTTTGAGTAAATATGCAACTAATTAGTTGCCACGGAGAGGACCTAGTCCAATCCAAAAATCAGTACGCGCCACATACTCGTCATCCAACATTTGCGCCTTTCTAAACTCAGTGAGAAAATATGCAGTCCGAGGTTCCATACCCTCAGGAAGAGATTTATGACCATTACTTACCTCTACCGAGCCACAACACTAGTCCGCTACGATTTTCCCCCCCCAAATTGGCTCCCGATTGCTCCGCATCTAGCCAAAACCAGTTAACATCATCAATATATACCAAAGGAACTCAACCCAATCTAAATTTATCAAATTATACAACAATCTCGAAATTCGGCCAAACCAAAGCCCCGGGCCCACGTCTCGGAATTCGATAGTTTTTACATCATTAGAAACCTTGTCCTCCCACAATTTTATACATACCAAGAACACTAAAATCGGACCACAGTTTCCCACTCAAATCCTCAAAAGAAAATTAAATATTCCATGCACCCTTCTTCCCCAACTTTTGCTCAAAATCCAGAAATTTTATGGTTTAATCACTTAGGAATTGACATAAAAACGAGTTATGAAGTTGAAAATCTTACCTCCAAATGATTCCCTTGATTTCCCTTCAAATCTCTCTCAAATAGCTCTCAACTCGCATGCAACAATGGAGGAAAATATGAGCCAAATTCGCACCTCACGCCTTTTAAACATTCTGCCCAGCTAAAATAATTCCTTCATTGCGATCGCAAACATCGGCATGCGATCGCGAAGAACAAATATGCTGCCCCACCAAATTACCTTACGCGATCGCAGACATCCTCACGCGATCGCGATCGCGATTCATCAGGTCATAAACCCACGCGATCGCAAACCACTCCACGTGACCGCGAAGAACAAAGGCTCAACTCACTCACGCGCCCCCTTTAACTCTACGCGATCGCAAACAACACCATGCGATCGCACTGACCAACCACCTCATATTCACGCGATCACGACCTCCACTACGCGATCGCGTATAACAAAAATCATGCCTCACTATTTTACCCTACGCGATCGCAAACATCCTCACGCGATCGCGTAGAAGGAAACCAGAACCTCACACCAGCAGAAATCAGCCCAGATTTCAAGCCAAAAGTTGGTCTGTTAACCATCTGAAACACACCCAAGGCCCTCGGAACCTCAACCAAACATACCAACATATCCCATAAGATCATTCAAACTTAGTTGAGTCTTCGAAACACCAAAAAACAACACAAAAACACCAAATTTGCATCAAATTCAAGCCTAAGAACTTGAAACTTCCAAATTTCGCCAACTACGTCGAAACCAACCAAAACACCTCCGATTGACTTGAAATTTTGCAGACATGTCCAAAATGACATTACGAACCCGGTCCAACTTCCAGAATTCCATTCGGACCTCGATAGCCTATTTTCCACTGCCGACCGGAAATCGTCAAAAACTAACTCTCGCCAATTCAAGCCTAATTCTACACCGGACATCACAAAAACATTCTGAACACACTGCTAAGTCCCAAATCACCTAACAAAGCTATATGAGCTAAAAAAAAATCCGCATTCCGAGGTCGTTCACCAATAAGTCAACTCTCAGTTGAGTTTCTCAACTATTAGGCTACCTTGAGAGACTAATTGCCTCAATGCTCACCATGACCACTCTGAACCTGAACCAACCAACCCAACACACATAAATGAAGCTGAACCACATAAAATGAAGCAGAAACTAGGGAAACGGGGCTAAATTCTCGGAACGACCGGCTGGGTCGTTACAATCACATTTCTTTCAAAGTATGACACCTTGCATATTTTATTACTTAGTCATTAAATCTTATCCCACTCTTTTATAATTACTCAATAATTAATCAATTATTCACATAATTAAGGGTTATCTTAAATTACTTAAAGCACTATTATCAAAATATTAATAATTTATGGTACCATATAAAATTAATATTTCTCAACTTATAATTTTCCTAATCTCGTATAAAGAGTACAAATTTTCGTACACTTATCTTAAAATGGTAAAAAGATAACCTTCTTTACTTGTGAGAAAATAATTTCTATCTTTACAATAAGAAAAATCTCATAAAATTTCTCATATTATGTGTATAATTTACCATATCCGAAAATATTAAAATGTTAACTATCCAAAATTATACTTATAAAACTTTTACTAAAATAATTCACTTAAAAAGAAATACCACACTAACATAATATCTAGTGATATCAAGGTTGTTAAGCTTTTGGGGTCTTGAATAGAGAAGCAAACCTAATGTCGCACATTAAGAAATGAAGATTAGATGAAGATGATGCTGGAATTTTTTTTAATTTGGTTACAAGTGTAGACCATAGAAATTAAATTACTGGTCTCATTGTGCAAAGTTTGAATTCAAATCTTCTTGCAATTCAGTATTTTATTTGGTACAAAAAGAAAACGTGGCACTTATGACTTCGCATTGAGGAAAAACATGTATATAGCTACCTTTAATGCCCTCGTTACATCCTCCCTATTTATTTACCACCCCTCCCGCTGCCCTGGGGCTTTACTCTCCAAATTCCTCAAGTCAATATCTCAACATTTAGAAAAATTATTTGCATGCAGTTGATCAACATGCACCAAAAGTGTCTAGACACAAACTAGAATCATTTTTATTTCTACTCTCTTTATTGTAGGTGATTGTTGTTGTCATCATATAATATAACTTAGGAAGAAAACAAGTAAAAATCTATAGGTCTAAATAAAGTGAACCGTGACTCATTCTAATCGAACATCTCATTTTTGTCTCGACTAATATTAAAGTACGGGGTGTAACATAACATCCATATATAAAAGCAAAATGTTCTACCTCAAGTGCATTAATTTTACTTTTCAAGAGTTAGAGTATGTTTCAAAATGTTGATAACAAAAAGTTCCTAGAATAAAAATAACATTCTTCTTCAGTAAGGTCTAGATCTTCATCACTTCCTCCGTCTTCACTTTCTTCATCTGCTCCACCTACAAAATAGGATAAATAAAGTCGTAGAACTTCAAGAGAATCCAATCTAAGAATGCTCATAGTCCAAAGAATCAAGAAAAAAAGAAAAAGAACATGACATTCAAAGAACTGGTTGGGATGATTTCCCTAGCAACCAAACATTCATTCTAACATCCAGACATTTGATTTCATCTCACCAACCAGCATAACAACTGAGAGCAGGTGCAATGCATCACCATGGGAATATTAGAACACAAGCAGAATTTTAATTTCTCAGTTCATATTCAAAAGCAAATTTGTCAAATGCTTACACACTAGATAAGCCTCCTTATTTATCCGCAATTAGTCAATGGTTTGCAATATAAACCAGAACTATAGTTCCTACACTAGATGAGCAGAGCATATTCCGGGTGGTGGTCAATATTTTAATTAAATAAGGGCCTTTAATTTATCCATGAACAATCTACTTGGCCACATCATGTCAGGCTAAGATTAGCAACTCAAGGACATGAGAACTTTTTTGAAGGTTAACCGACATGTATATCAGTACTCACTCCACAAGAAAGATTCATTGAAGGTCATACACATAACCAAATGCAAGCGTATTCCCAAAATCATTTAGATTGTACAATATTGATAAGCAGAAATGAAGCTACAAAGTGCTAGAGGCTAAAACACTGCAGATCCAACCTCCAAATTCTCCCAAACATTTAACTTTCAACTTTTATAATATGCAGTTATTCAACCAACTGAATCTCCTTGTTTAGGCAACAAAAATCAGAGACCATCAGTAGGGATGTGCTGAGTGCAGTTACATTGTATACATACGCATCTGGTCTCAAGTAGATAGACTAACATACAGGACTAAATGCAAAATGGTAATATATCCAAAGTCTCTACTAATGATTGCGTCAACATATAGAGAAAATAAACATTATGTAAAGTCCCTCAAAAACAACACACATACAGATATGCACACTTATTTGTAAATCAAACACACACAACAAAACCTTTTCAATTGCTAGAAATGACTAAAGAAATGACACTATTTTCATATATAAAAAAAAGATACGATCACGACCCCAAATCCTAAAGCGGTCGTGATGGCGCCTACCGTGGAACTAGGCCAGCCAATAATCACATCATTACAGTTTCTTTCTAAAATCCTAACCATTTTGAACATTTCATAAAGTATACAAAATTTCTGAATTCATTAGGCAAAATAAATAGTTAAATAGTCTAAACCATCCCCAAAATCCAGAGTCAACATGTCATGAGCATCTAAGAAATATACCAACAAGTCTACTATTATAATACAAAACCTCCGAACGAATAGCTAGATACAACAAAAGAAGGGAAAACAGAGATGCTGCAGATGCTGAATAGCTACCTCTATATCCCGAACTCCGGCCTCGCATGGAATAGATGGCTGACGCTCAGTATCAGCACCTGAATATGCACACAGGGGCCAGGGAGTAATGTGAGTACGCTAACTCAGTAGTAATGAAAATAAACCAAGTTTAAGCGGAAAGAAACACATAAAAAACAATATCATCAGTTCACAATATGCACAACCTTTATTTCCAACAGTATATACACAGATATATGAAATCATCATGCCTTAAAACCAACTTCAAAAAAGTCCTTCGAAAAATGGGTTTTCCAAAAATTTCAGAAATAAAAATAATCGAAGGATTTAGTGTAAAATAAAATAAATCATAAGTAGCCCCTCGGGCAAAAACATGAATCATAAATCACCCTTCAGGCAGAACGTCACTCAGCACCTCACAACCACTCAGTATCAGCCCCTCGGGCAACCTCACTGTCGCTCATGCCTCCCAATCTCATCACTCGGCACCCAACACTCGCACTCAATAGGTACCTGCGCTCACTGGGGGTGTGTACAGACTCCGGAGGGGCTCCTTCACCCCAAGCACTAATATCAAACCACCTCGTGGCGTATCATATCCTCACAATCAGGCCCTCAGCCTTACTAAGGCAGAACCTCTCAAAAGCCCCTCGGGCGTATCAGTAAAACGGGGTACTCAACCCAAAATATCATTTTATATCTTCAAAATAGTGTAATTAAAGGCTGAGTTTAGAAACCAATTAAGCACAATATGACTGAGTGTAAATCATGAATCAATAGTGAGGAAATAGCGGTAAAAAGCCCCTAAGGGGTCTAAAGAAGTAGGCATGAGGCCCCAAACACGGCTTATAGCCAAATATAGCAATAGTCTTTAGAACACAATTTTACATATGATTAGAGTAAAATACACAATTCAATAGTTGTCGCGGAGAGGATCAAGTCCAATCCAAAAATCAGTGTGTGCCACATACTCGTCATCCGACATATGTGCCATGCTAAAAACAATGAGAAATATGACGTCCGGGGTTTCATACCCTTATTACAAGATTTATAACCATTACTTACCTCTACCGGCCACAATTCTAATCCGCGATGCTCTTGAACCTCAAATTGGCTCGTGATGTCTCTAAATCTAACCAAAACCAGATTAACATCATCAATACACGCTAAAGGAACAAAAACCAATCGGAAACTATTAATTTATATAAAAATCTCGAAATTCGGCCAAACGCGAGCCTCGGCCCCACGTTTTGGAATTCGATAAAATTTACATCACTAGAAACCTCATCCTCCCACGATTCTACACATACCAAGAACACCACAATCGGACCACAATTGCATACCCAAATCGCCAAAAGAATTTTCCAAACCTCCTCCTATTTTTCCAAACTTTTCTCTAATTTAATTCTTCAAATTACAAGCCTAATCCGAACAAAATAGCATAGAAACGACTTTTTTAATCCGGGAACTTACCTCCACTGAAGACCCTCAAATTCTTTCTTCAATTTGCTCTAGACTTAGCTCAATCCGCATGCAACAATGGAGAAAACGCAAAAATATTCGCACAGGCACCATTTTGTATTGTTCTGCCCGGTTAATCCGCACCTGCGCACCTCTCCTCGCACCTACGGACCCGCACCTGTGGTCCCAGGTGTGCACCTACGAAATCCTACTAACAGTCCAAACTTCGCACCTGCGAGATATTTTTTGCACCTGCGGCTTCGCAGGTGCATTCCATTCTTCGCACCTGTGGATCCCTCTTGCATGGCCTATCTTCGCACCTGTGCAAGGTCCTTCGGACCTGCGGCTGCCCATCCGCGGGTACGGCCACACCAAAAGATTAACGCCAACAACTTTTTGATGCAATTTTCCTAAGTTCAAACTTCCGCCAACCATCCGAAATTAATCCCGAGCCCCTCGAGGACCCATCCAAACATACCAACACACCCCATAGCATCATTCAAACTTAGTCGAGCCTTCGAAACACCGAAAACAACACGAACACACAAAAATTACATCAAATTCAAACCTATGAACTTTGAGACTTCTAAAGTTCGCCAATGATGTCGAAACCAACCAAAACACATCCGATTGACCTGAAAATTTGTGCACATATCCAAAATAAATTACGAACTTGCTCCAACTTCCAGAATCCCATTCCGACCCCGATAGCCTATTCTCCAATGCCGATCGAAAATCGCCAAAAACTAACTTTCACCAATTCAAGCCTGATTCTACACTGGACATCAAAACTTCATTTCACACACACTCCTACATCCCAAATCACTTAACGAAGCTATCTGAGCCATAAAATCTGCATGCCAAGGCCGTTTACCAATAAGTCAACTCCTAGTTGACTTTTTCAACTATTAAGCTAATTTAAGAGACTAAGTGTCTCAGTTCTCACCACGACCACTCCGAACCCGAACCAACTGACCTAACACAACATAAATAGGTTAAGCAACCTATGATAAAGCAGAAACGGAGCTAATCTAACGGAACGACCGGCCCAGTGGTTGCATCCTCCCCTTCT
Source organism: Nicotiana knightiana (assembly GCA_005239525.1). NCBI lineage: Eukaryota > Viridiplantae > Streptophyta > Magnoliopsida > Solanales > Solanaceae > Nicotiana > Nicotiana knightiana. The sequence goes on from ML385982.1 coordinate 108,242, forward strand.
TAAACAAAAGTCCGTCCTCGAACGGGTCTAGAAATATACCTGGAGCCTCGAATAAGTGAGGATATCTGCTCCGCATCTCCCGCTCGGTCTCCTAGGTAGCATCCTCCACCGGCTGTTCTCCCCACTAAACCTTCATTGAAGTTATATCCTTAGACCTCAGCTTTCTGACCTAACGACCAAAAATAGCCACTGGCTCTACCTCATATGACATATCACCCTCGAGCTAAACCGTGCTAAAGTCCAAAACATGAGACGAGTCACCGACATACTTCCGGAGCATCGAAACATGGAACACCGGATGAATACCCAACAAGCTGGGAGGCAAGGCAAGTCTATAAGCCACCTCCCCAATCCTCTTAAGCACCTCAAATGGCCCAATAACCTGGGACATAGCTTTCCCCTCTTCCTGAACCGCATAACACCCTTCATGGGTGACACCTTCAGCAACACCTTATCCCCAACCATGAAAGACACATCCCAGACCTTCCAGTCCGCATAGCTCTTCTTCCTAGACTACGACGTGCGAAGCCGCTCCTGAATCAACTTCGCCTTACCCATCGCATCCTAAACCAGGTCTGTGCCCAATAGTCTAGCCTCGCCCAGCTCAAACCAACACATCGAAGATCTGCACCTCCTACCATATAAAGCTTCATACGAAACCATCTGGATACTCGACTGATAACTATTATTATATGCAAACTCCACGAGTGGCAGAAATTGGTCCCATGAACCACTAAAATCAATGACACATGCACACAACATATCCTCCAAAATCTGAATAGTACGCTCCGACTACCCGTCGGTCTGAGGATGAAATGATGTGCTCAACTCAATCTGAGTACCCAACTCTCTCTGTACGGCTCTGCAAAATTGAGACGTGAACTGAGTACCTCTGTCAGAAATGATGGAAACTGGAACCCCATGCAATCGGACAATCTCCCTGATATATATCTCAGCTAACCGCATAGAAGAATAAGTAGTACCAATAAGAATGAAGTGCGCGGACTTGGTCAGCAGATCCATAATAACCCATATAGCGTCAAACCTCCTCGAAGTCCGTGGAGGTCCACCTACAAAGTCCATGGTGATACGCTCCCACTTCCACTTCCGAATATCAAATCTCTGAAGCAATCCACCTAGTCTCTAGTGCTCATACTTGACCTGCTGACAGTTGAGACACCGAGACACAAACTCAACAATATCTTTCTTCATCCGCCTTACCTACAATACTGTCGCAGATCCTGATACATCTTTGCGGCACCCGGGTGGATGGAATACTGCGAACTACGGGCCTCAGTTAGAATCAAATATCGAAGCCCATCTACATTGGGCACACAAATCCGGCCCTGCATCCTCATGACCCCATCATAACCAATAACCACATCCCTGGCATCACCACGATGGACCATGTCCTTAAGAACAAGCAAATGTGGATCATCATACTGGCGTGCTCTAATCTGATCATAAAGAGAAGACCTGGAGGCTACATAAGCCAATACCCGCGGGGGAACTGATAGATCCAATCTCACCAACTGACCCGCCAAACCTGAACATCAAGTGCTAAAGGCTGCTCCGCTACTGGAAGGTACGCTAGACTCTACTAAACATGCTCATGACCGTTGAGTCCTATGTAACCTAGGCTCTGATACAAAATTTTCACGACCCTAAATCCTAAAACGGCCGTGATGGCGCCTACCGTGGAAGTAGGCTAGCAAATAATCACATAATTACAGTTTCTTTCTAAAATCCCAACCATTTTCAACATTTCATAAAGTATACATAATTTCAAAATTCATTAGGCAAAATAAATAGCTAAATAGTCTAAACCATCCCCAAAATCCAGAGTCAACATGTCATGAGCATCTAAGAAGTATACCAACAAGTCTACTATTATAATACAAAACCTCCGAACGAATAATTAGAACAACAAAAGAAGGGAAAACAGAGATGATGCGGACGCTGAACAGCTACTTCTATATCCCGAAATCCGGCTACGCACAGAATAGATGGCTAACGCTCAGTATTAACACCTGTATCTGCACACAGGGGTGCAGTGAGTAATATGAGTACACCAACTTAGTAGTAATAAAAATAAATCAAGTCTAAGCGGCAAGAAACACGTAAAAATCAATGTCATCAGTTCACAATATGCACAGCCTTTCTTTCCAACAGTAAATACATAGATATATTAAATCATCATGTCTTAAAACCAACTTCAGAAAAATCCTTTGAAAATTGTGTTTTCAAACAATTTCAGAAATAAAAATAACCGAAGGATTTAGTGTAAAATGAAATAAATCATAAGTAGCCCCTCGTGCAAAAACATGAATCATAAATCGCCCCTCGGGCATAACATCACTCAGCATCTCACAGCCACTCAGTATCAGCCCCTCGGGCAACCTCACTATCACTCATGCCTCCCAATCATTCATCAATCGGCACTCGACACTTAGCACTCGCACTCAATAGGTACCTACGCTCACTGGGGGTGTGTACAGACTCCGGAGGTGCTCCTTCAGCCCAAGCGCCAATATCAAGCCACCTCGTGGCGTATCACATCCTCATAATCAGGCCCTCGATCTCACTTAGTCAGAACCTCTCAAAAGCCCCTCGGGCATATCAGTAAAACAGGGTACTTGACACAAAACATCATTTTATATCTTCAAAATAGTGTAAATAAGGCTGAGTTTCGAAAACAGTTAAGCACAATATGACTGAGTGTAAATCATGAATCAATAGTGAGGTAATAGCAGTAAAAAGCCCCCAAGGGGTCTAAACAAGTCGGCATGAGGCCTCAAACACGGCTTATAGCCCAAATATAACAATAGTCTTTAGAACACAATTTAACATATGATTAGAGTAAAATACGCAACTCAATAGTTGCCGAGGAGAGGACCAAGTCCAATCCAAAAATCAGTACGCGCCACATACTCGTCATCCGACATGTGCTCCATGATAAAAAAAGTGAGAAATATGAAGTGCGGGGTTTCCTACCCTTAGCACAAGATTTATAACCATTACATACATCTACCAGGACACAATACTAATCCGCGATGCTCTTGCCCCCAAATTGGTTCCCGATTGCTCCGAATCTAACCAAAACCAGATTAACATCATCAATACACGCTAAAGGAACAAAACCCAATCGGAAACTATCAATTTGTAACAAATTCTTAAAATTCGGCCAAACCCGAGCCTTGTGACCACGTCTTGGAATTTGATAAAATTTACATCGCTAGAAACCTCGTCCTCCCATGATTCTACACATACCAAGAACACCACAATCAGACCATAATTGCCTACCCAAATCGGCAAAAGAATTTTCCAAACCTCCTCCCATTTTTCCAAACTTTTTTCTAGTTTAATTCTTCAAATTACTAGCCTAATCCGAACAAAATAGCATAGAAACGACTTTTATAATTCGGGAACTAACCTCCACTGAAGACCCTCAAATTATTTCTTCAATTTGCTCTCTAGTCAGCTCAATCTTCAACAATGGAGAAAATGCCAAAATATTTGCAGAGGCACCATTTCATACTGTCAGTTAATTCGCATCTGCGGACCTTTCCTCGCACCTGCGGACCCGCACCTGTGATCCCAGGTGCGCACTTGCGAAATCCCACTAACAGTCCAAACTTCGCACCCGCGGCTTCGCAGGTGTGTCGCAATGCTTTGCACCTGCAAATCCCTCTTTCATGTCCTATCTTCGCACCTGCGCAAGGTCCTTTGCACCTGCGGCATCGCACCTGCGGCTTCCTATCCGTAGGTGCGTCCGCACCAGAAGATTAAAACCAGCAGTTTTTTACTACAATTTTCCCAAGTTCAAACCTCCGCCAACCATCTGAAATCAATCCTAAGCCCCTCTGGGCCCAACCCAAACATACCAACACAAACCATAGCATCATTCAAACTTATTCGAGCCTTCAAAACACCAAAAGTAACACAAAAACACCAAAATTACATCAAATTCAAACCTATGAACTTTGAAACTTCTAAATTTTTCCAATGATGCCGAAACCAACCAAAACACATCCGATTGCCCTGAAAATTTGTACACGTATCCAAAACGACATTACAAACCTTCTCCAATTTCAAGAATCCCATTCTGACCCTGATAGCCTATTCTCCACTACCAACTGGCAATCACCAAAAACTAATTTTCGCCAATTCAAGCCTGATTCTACACCGGACATCAAAACTATATTTCGAACATACTCCTAAGTCCCAAATTACCTAACAAAGCTATCTGAGCCATAAAATCCGCATTCAAAGGCCGTTTACCAATAAGTCAACTCCCAATTGACTTTTCTAACTACGACCACTCCGAACCCGAACCAACTGACCCAACACAACACAGATAGGCTAAGAAACCTATGACAGAGTAGAAACGGGGGGAACAGGGCTAACCTCACGGAATGACCGGGCGGTCGTTATAGATACACATCAATTATTATCAATAGGAAATGGTTTACTTTCAGAAAATTACATTTCAAAATTGGCCATTGACAAGATTTAACAAATATACGAAACTGCCAAGAAAACTGAACTATAATCGTAATTCAGTTTTTCATTAATCACAGTTGATGTGTTTGTATTGCCAGTGCAACTATCTAGCAATGACAACAAGTAGTTTGTATACTCTGAAAGTCTTGTTGGAAGGAAAAACATACTATTACAATGGACTCTTCCTATTGTTAGGAGAGAAACTAAAGAATGCCTTATCAGTTTCAAAGTTAGAACAGAATACTAACTATGGATATGAAGAGAACTAAAAATAGCATTTGAACAAAAGACTTAGTCTTGGTGACCCCTCTCATCAGTAACATAAGAATCAGTTACATCTACTAAATATTTCAGTATTTCAGGTAAATAACACTTGTGAAATAAATATGATGAGTCTTGCTAGAATAATGATTCAGCATCAGGAGGAAATCATCCAGAAACTCGATCCGTTAAATCGCTAAAGAAGAATAAGAAAAAGAAGAAAACAAAAGAAGAAGAAGAAGAAAAACAATCTGCCTATAAACTTTTTAGTTTTAACTCTTTAGCATGCCACTTAACGTGCAAACAGCTCTTTCCTTTGCTAAGTAGGTAGAAATATTTTGGTTGAAAAAAAAATTATCTGCCTATAATTTTTTAAGTATTAACTCCCGAGCATGCCACTTAACGTGCGAAAAGTTTTTTCCTTAGCTAAGTATGTAGAAATTTTTTGGTTGAACCAGGGGCGCATGTCTTAAACCAAGAGCTAATACCAAATTAAATTGTGTGAGCCAATTCATATAAAAGATAATCGCCATAAAAGTGTTTAGTTTGTCAAATGTTCATTCCTAATACAGGTAGATTTTGGCACAAAAAAACCTATTAGTAATTATCATCATTGGTTCAACACAAGAAACAGAGAAAGAAACCAACACAAAGAAACAAAAAGAGAATACATCACAAAAAGAACGCTTGTAATTACCTTGAAGAGATTAGAGTTTCATTATTTAAGAAGAACCTTAAAGTGATTTCTCATGATATAGAAATTGCATCGATAGCGGTTTCTGCATTCTTGAGGTACCCGGCAAAAAGAGTCAGCGCCATGTAATACCATATCTTTAAGCTGCACAAATATTGAAAATTAGTTAACATCTGAGCCACCTGATTTGAAGCCTTAATAACAATGAAGCAAATACAAAAATAGGACAACTAAGGTGCTGATGAAGAAGAATGTGTAGGCATAAGATTATTTAACTTTGAATGTTATCGTGATAACTCATGACCTTATATAAATCATGGAAAAAAATTATACATACATACTAATATTGGACTAATTTTTTTGGGAAAGGGAATTGTGATACATTTTCCCTTGAAAATTTTCTTTACACAACTACAAGTGAGTTGAAGTGTAATTTCTTTGATAAAGGAGTTGAGGTGTACCTTCTATGTTTCTAATGAGACTTCTTTACGCCATAAGGCTAAAGTTAACTGAATCAAATGCTAGCTCCAAATAGTTAACTGTGAAGAACGTCTGTGTATTTATCTTCATCTTCAAAGTGTGAATGACTAGACGAAATTATTCTTCTTTGAGTCTAAGAATTCAGAAAACTTAAAAAATGTTACAGCTCATATTTCGCAAGCTGCAGGATTTCAACACAATTCAAAATCTGCCGAGATTCTAGATCATTTTCGTTTTATTTCGCTGTGTGTAAAATTAAGAGAATTTTGGAAACAATGAAACATATGCAATTGGTTACAGATGGATCATTGCCCTAATCTTTATCCTCTCTGTAGTACCACAAACTCAACCCGCTCAGACTAAACTAAAATCCACAGGTTTAACTTTTATTTTTTACGAACTATAAAGCCCACAAACTAAACCCCCATTATTCCAATCTAGAAATCAATATCGATATAATACAACAAAAAAGTGTACACACCAAATCTCTAAAAAAGAATAATATAATTATTGGAAAAATGTTACCATAAAAGGAAAGAGGAAGACGAATCAAATAAAGAACACTATAGGATTCCTTCAGTTTAGTCACATACGAGAAACATTAAGAACAAACTTGTGTGGGTGAAACAAAGGACAAAGAGAACATTGCATTCAGTCACATACCGGAGATATCAAGGGAAGCATTCGCTGGAGATGGGCATGTCGATGATGTGTTGGCTAGAGATGGTCAAGTCGATAATAGTGGCGAAGGTCGATATGTTTGTGAGAAAAAAATTAAAGTTTTAGGGCATGAGTTTTGGTATACGTGTGAGACCAAAAAAAAAGAGCTAATAAAAAAGGGTGCTAAAAAAATAAGGTTGTGGGACCGCAGGCTTAGTAGAATTAGGAGCAGGAAACAAAGGAGGGAACGAAGAACCATAGTCACAGCCTTATTTTCACATCACCATTGCAATAAATTGTTCTACAGCAACGATTTACGTAAACCGTTGCCTTATCTCTATCTATAGCAACAGTTATCTAACTATTGTAACGATTTTCTTTTAGAACTGTCCCAGTATGTCTTAAAGGCTTTGGCAACGGTTAAGACGTTGCAAAAGAATTTCTATAGAAACGGTTAGATAACCGTTGCTAAAAACTGTTGCCATAGGCCTATTTTTCAATAGTGGCAACAGCCTCTGAACGAGTTGGAAGATCATAATACCTAGCCTCGCCTCCCCCTCTATGGTGACCTCGTTCTCCCCGACCTCCACCTCAAGCTAGCTGAGCAGGTGGGGTAGTAGCTGGTGTTGGAAGCATGGCCGGAGGACTCAGTGGAGCACGTGGTGGCTGAGAAACCCGTGGAGGTGCACCCCTCCTAAGTCCGGGGACATCCTTCACCATGTGGTGAGTATCACCACATTCAAAATAACTCCTCAGAGGATGCGGCTGCTCTGACTGGATCGGACCAGGTCTAGGGGATTAGCCGCTAATAGCACCCCGAGTAGGAGGCACACTGGATATTGGTGGTGCATAATAGGGCTCCTAGGGCCTGGAAGGAGCTGGAAAACCACTAGTGGCTGGAATAGCTGAATGAACAGGGCGACTCACATAATCCCTACCGTGGAGAGCTGTTGGGGAACGAGCTCCAGAATAATAACCGGTCTCTCGAGACCTCTTGGCCTCTCTGTCCCGGGAAAGAATTCCCTCCACTCTCTTGGCAATACTCAAGACCTGCTGATAAAAGATATCCATCTCCAACTCTATCACGACCCCAAATTCTAAACCGACCGTGATGGCGCCTATTGTGGAACTAGGCTAGCCAACAATCACATAATTACAGTTTCTTTCTAAAATCCCAACCAATTTCAACATTTCATAAAGTATACAAAATTACTGAATTCACTAGGCAAAATAAATACCTAAATAGTCTAAGCCATCCCAAAAATATGTAGTCAACAGTCATGAGCACCAAAGAAATATACCAACAAGTGTACTATTATATTACAAAATCTCTGAACGAATAACTAGATACAAAAAAAGAAGGGAAAAACAGAGACGCTGCGGACGCTGGATAGCTACCTCTATATCCCTATCCGGCTCCGTGCGGAATAGATGGTTAACGCTCGGTATCTGCTCCTGAATCTGCACACAGGGGTGCAAGGAGTAATGTGACTTGATAAATAAAGTCCAAGCAGCAAGAAACACATAAAAATCAATACCATCAGCTCACAATATGCACAACCATTCTTTCCAACAATATATACATAGATATATGAAATCATCATGCCTTAAAAGCAACTTCAGAAAAATCCTTTGAAAAATGTGTTTTTCCAACAATTTCAGAAATAAAAATGACAAAAAGATTTAGTGTAAAAATAGAATAAATCATAAGTAGCCCTTCGAGCAAAACATGAATTATAAATCCCCCATCGGGCAGAAAATCACTCAACACCTCACAACCACTCAGTATCATCCCCTGGGGCAACCTCACTATCACTCATGCCTCCCAATCACTCATCACTCGGCACTCAGCACCCAGTAGGTACCTGCGCTCACTGGGGGTTTGTACAGACTCCGAAGGGGCTCCTTCAGCCCAAGCGCTAATATCAAGCCACCTCGTGGCGTATCATATCCTCACAATCAATCCCTCGGCCTCACTCAGTCAGAACCTCTCAAAAGCCCTCCGGGTGTATCATTAAAATGGGGTACTCGACCCAATACATCATTTTATATCTCAAAATAGTGTAAATAAGGCCGAGTTCCGAAAATAGTTAAGCACAACATGACTGAGTATAAATCATAAATCAATAGTGAGGAAATAGCAGTAAAAATCCCCCAAGGGGATCTAAACAAGTCGGCACGAGGCCCCAAACATAGTTTATAGCCCAAATATAGCAATAGTCTTTAGAATACAATTTAACATATGATTTAGAGTAAAATACGCAACTCAATGGTTTTCGCGGAGAGGACCATTCCAATCCAAAAATCAGTGCGCGCCACATACTCAGCATCCAACATGTGTGCCATTCTAAAAACAGAGAGAAATATGATGTCCGGGGTTTCATACCCTCAGGACAAGATTTATAACCATTACTTACCTCTACCGGGCCACAATACTAATTTGCGATGCAATTGCCCCTCAAATTGGCTCCCGATTGCTCCGAATATAACCAAAACTAGATTAACATCACCAATATATGCTAAAGGAACACAACCCAATCGAAAACTATCAATTTATACAAAATTCTCGAAATTCGGCCAAACCCGAGCCCCGGACCCACGTCTCAGAATTTGATAAAATTTAAATCACTAGAATCCTCGTCCTCCCACAATTCTATACATACAAAGAACACTAAAATTGGACCACAATTTCCCACTCAAATCCTCAAAAGAAGATTCCAAATTCCATGCACTTATCTTCCCCAAATTTGGGTTTAATTTCAACATTTTTCCGGTTAAATTGCTTAGAAAACAATATAGAAACGAGTTATGAAGTTGGAACCTTACCTCCAAGTGAGCCCTTTTGATTTCTTCTTCAAACCCTCTCAAATAGCTCTCAACTCGTTTATCAACGGAGGAAAGTGATGAAAATTTTGTAATAGTGGGCTTTAAAACATTCTACCCAGGGATGCGTTTGCGATGCACAGACCAACCCACTCTATGCGAACGCATACCAAGACACGCGATCACATAGAATAACTCTCCATCCCATACACGCTCCTCAGAACCTCTACGCGATCGCACCAAAGCTCACTCGATCGCACTACTTTGCCTGACCAACATATGCGATCGCAATCCTAACCATGTGATCGCATATAACAAAATGCCTGCCCCACTCTTTTATCATTGCTGCTAAAACACCAGAAAACAACTGACTTTTTAAGGCCAAAAAGTGCCTGTTTGAGCATCCGAAATACACCGAGGCCCCCAGGACCTCAACCAATCCTACCATCACGCCCCATAACATCATTCAAACTTAGACAAGCCTTCAAAACACCAAAAACAACACGAAAACACCAAAATTACATCAAATTCAAACCTAGGAACTTTGAAACTTCTAAAGTTTTCCAATGATACTGAAACCAACCAAAACACATCCGATTGACCTGAAAATTCGCACACATATCCAAAATGAAATTACAAACCTGCTCTAACTTCCGGAATACCATTCCGGCCTCGATAGCCTATTTTCCATTACAGATCGAAATTCACCAAAAACTAAATTTTGCCAATTCAAGCCTAATTCTACACCGCACATAACAAAATTCATTCCGAACACACTCATAAGTCCCAAATCACCTAACGAAGCTATCCGAGACATAAAATCCGCATTCCAAGGTTGTTTACCAATAATTCAACTCCCATTTGATTTTTTCGACTATTAAGATAATTTAAGAGACTAAGTATCTCAATTCTCACCACGACCACTCCGAACCCGAACCAATCGACCCAACACAATATAAATAGGCTAAGAAACATATGATAAAGCAGAAGCAGGGGAAACACGGCTAATCTCACGGAACGACCGGCTGGGTCGTTACAAACTCCCTAAGCATACTGATGCTGATATTAGGGCGGAGTCCCTCAATGAAGCGACGAACCGTCTCCCGAACTCTAGCAACCAAGGATGGTGCATGTCAAGCCGACTCACTGAAATGGACTGCATACTCTAACACAATCATAAAACCCTGGAGCAGCTGCTCAAACTCCGCACGCTATACATCTCTGAGGCTCTGAGGAACATACTCTCTCAAAAACATATCCGAGAACTGAGTCCATATTAGTGAGGCTATCTCGTTCGGAATACTCAGTTCATAAGCATGCCACCACCGACAGTGTTCTCCTCTAAATTGGAATGGGGTGAAAGAAACCCCACTTGTCTTCGTTATTCCCATAGTACAGAGAATACGATGACACTCATCCAGAAAACCTGGAGTGTCAAATGAAGATAGTCTACTGTAAGTAGGTGGGTGGTACTTCTTTTACCTCTCATGTTTGAGCTGATCTGCCTCAAAAGTAGTTGACATGGTTCATGCTGAACCGGAGCTACCGGAGGCATAGAAATAAACTCTGGGGTTTGATTAACCTGGACCCTCTGCTCAAGAGTACGATTTACGGGAGTTTGTGCCCCTCCCCCGGACTGAGATGTGGCGAGAGCTAGTTGGATCAACCCAGCTAGAGATAAGGTACTGCACATGCTCATGAACTGGGTTAGAGTCTCCTGGAGGGCTGGTGCAACAATAGGAACCTGCGGTGCCTGCCCTCCAGCTGGAGCTGCTAGGGGTTCCTCTGTAGCAAACCGCACGAGTGCTCTAGCTGCACTGCGTGGTCGTCCTCTACCCCGGCCCCGACCTATTGTAGCTCTAGTAGGGGGCTCGGGTGCCTGATCGTCAGATCTCCCGGTGCGGGTCCTCACCATCTGTAAGAAAGACTATAATAGAGAATTTAAGAATTTGATGTCAATAACTCGCACGACAAGTAAATCAAAGAAGTATGATTGTTCCTAACAGTTCCATAGCCTCCCGAAGATAAGTACATACGTTTCCGTACCGATCCGCAAGACTCCAATAAACCTAGATTGTGACTCACGATACCTATGAACCGAGAACTCTGATACCAAATTTGTCACGACCCAATTTCCCCCTCCGTGAGTTGTCGTGACGGCACCTAGCCTCTACGACTAGGTAAGCCTAACACTCCGCGAAAATGAAACAAAAGCATGAACATTAACTACTAACAATTATAAATATCTAATAAGAAACTGGATGCCACTCGGCATGTACAATTATCACATCTGAAATGTATAAAAAAATTCCCAAACCCTGGAACACCGTGAGTCACAAGCTACGAAGGAGTCTTAATTGTTCTATACATCATTTCTACAGAAAGAAGGAAAAATTAACATAAGGAGATAAATGGGGACTCTGAGGATCTGCGGGCGCGGGCAAATGTACCTTGGAGTCTCAAATAAGCACCATCTACTATGACTAGTGATGAGGCTTGTAGGATGAACCTCGATCTGCACACGAAAAACATGTACATGAAAGGGCATGAGTACACCACAATGGTACCTAGTAAGTGCCAATCCTAACCTCGGTTGAGTAGTGACGAGGTCAGGCCAGTGCCCTACTGGTATATATATGTAATAAGGCAATGCAAAAATGAAATATCAAAATACATAAGGACTTAAACTTAATAAGGAATAAATCATATAAAACAATAACTCAGTACAGAACAATACAATAGGGGATCTCCCGAGATACCGTTTCGTAGTCCGTAACGTAAATGTGCAGGGGATCTCCCGGAAAACTGTTCCATATTCCCAAAGTAAATATGCAGTACAAAAGGATCTTCCGGAATACCGTTCCGTAGTCCCAAAGTATATATGCATCCAAACAATAAAACTCAATTTATGGCACGAAATTTTACAATTCAACCAAAGTACAAGTTAATGAAAGACAGATAAATTCACTAAACATGTTGCACGTAGTTCAGGTAAACAGTTAAGGCAAGTAGGCATGCTATATTAATCTAATAGGATACTACACATGCTGATAAGGTTCAAATAAGAGGGAAAACATGTTATGATTTAGTGAAAATCGGGTTTTTACAACAATTAGCCCGTGTAAGCACTCGTCACCTCACGTACACGACACACATATATCTACAACAGTACCAATCCTAAGGGGAGTTCCCCTACACAAGGTTAGGAAAGCCACTTAGTCGAACCAAGCTCAATCAATCAGAAAAAATGCTCTTTCCACGAAAATCCGACTCAGAATGGCCCAAATCTAGCCAAAAATCAATTATATAACATGAATACAAACTACAAGGAACTAACCTAGCTACTGAAATCAAAGCCAAAACAATAAATTGAAAATTTGCTCCAAAGACCTCTCTGGGTCCACATCTCGGAATCGAGTAAAAGTTACAAATAAGAACACCCATTCACTCACGAGTTCACTCGTACCAAAATTATCCAAATACGATGTATAAATCCCACTCAAAACACAGAAATTCAATTAATGAACTTTTCTCCCATTTTCCCAACTTCCTCACTCAAATTCCTTAAGTAAATGAAGAAAAAAACAATAGATTAATGAACTGTAACCAAAATAAAGTTAGGAATCGCTACCCAAATCTCTATTTGAAAATCCCTCAAAGAATCGCCAACTTCCGAGCTCCCAAGTCCAAAAATGAAGAAATGAATCAAACTCTCTATTTCCCCCTTTTTCTGCCAGTTAACCGCACTTGCGGTCAATTAACCATTTCTGCGGCTAGAGCTCGGCACCTTTGGAAATCCATCAACTCTTCAGACTCCACACATGTGCACCTATATCCGCATCTGCGGAAGCACTTTTGCGCTAACTCGTCCACTTATGCGGAAACCTCACTTCTTCCACAAATCAGCTTATGTGATCACTCTTCTACAGATGTGGCTCCGCTTATGTGGCTCTCATCTCGCATCTGCGACCACTAACCCTCATGCCTAAAATTGCACCTAGAATCCCATCCTCGCTTCTGCAGGGCCGCACCTTTAGACTTCCCACCGCATGTTCGAAAACACCAGAACCAGCAAATTTTAGAAATTCTCCTTAGTCTCAATTCAATCCGTTAAGCATCTGAAACTCACCCGAGGCCCCGATTCAACTTAAAGAACTTTGAATTTTCCAAATTCGGTAACTGATACCAAAACCTATTAAACCGCGTCCAATTGACTTCAAATTTTACCCAAAAGTAAAAAATGATACCACAAACCTACTCCAACTTCCGGAAATCTAATCCGACCACGATATAAATATTTCCACTATTGGCCAAAATCGCCAAAATTCCTAATTTCGTCATCCAAGCCTAATTCTACTACGGACCTCCAAATTACATTTCGGACATGCTCCTAATTATAAAATCTCCTAACGGAGCTAAAGGAACCATCAAAATTCTGATCCGAAGTTGTTTCACACAAGTCGACATTCGGTCGACTTTTCCAACTTAAGCTTCCAATTACGAGACTAAGAGTCTCAATTCACTTCGAAACCTAAAATGAACCCTCTAGGCAAGACACAATAGCAAAACAAGATACATGGAAAATATTTAATAGGGGATCGAGGCCATAACTCTCAAGACGGGTGGCCAGGTCGTCGCAGTGAGGGTACTTGATGATATCACTATGAAGTTGTTTACTTGACATGTAGGCATAGAGATGTAGTTTCCTCATGCTATTTGGTAAACGAAAAGTCTTATCTGATGTAGAGAATTAGAAACCACAGTCCTGTTTTATGAACGCATGTTTCATTGATTTTAGTGGTATGATTTTGTATTTGAATGTTATACTTGAAAAACATGTCTACTTGTTTGTAACTATAAATGAGTTGAACACAATGACTTTTAAGTTATTCACTTTAATGTATTTATTATACTATCACGTGTTGTTATTGGCTAAAGTGTTGGGATATGATCTTTTTTCGAGCTCGTTACTGCGTTCAATCTAAGGTTAGGTTTGTTACTTATTGAGTACATGGGGTCAGTTTTACTCATACTATAATTTTGCACCTTGCATGCAAATCTTGGAGCTGCTATTGCTATACATGGTTGGAGTTGGCATTGAAGATGTACCCGTTTTCTTGATATGGGTACCACTTATTCTTGTAGTTTTAGAATTGAGTTCTTTTATGTGCATTCAAATAGATGTTGTAGTTATTTTCCATTCAAGCATTGTATATCTGAAGTCTTAGTAGCTCATGACCTATACTACCAATCCTTGGGAGCTCGTATAGAAACTCAGTTATTATACTCATTGACTCTTATTATTTTTATTTGAGTTGTGTTGAATGTTATTTGTCTCACCTAGCGGTTTAGGTTAGGAGCCATCATGACTAGTTAAATTTTGGGTCATGACAAGTTTGTATTAGAGTTCTAGGTTCATAGTTCTATGAATCATTAGCTAGTGTCTAGTAGAGTCTTATGGGTCGGTATGATGACGTCCATTCCTATCATTGAGAGGCTACAGGACAAGTAGGAAAATTTACCATCTTTCTTTCCATATCGTGCAACATAGTTTTAGCTTGAAACATATCTCTTTGAACTCTTCCCATTCACTCATACGTGATGTTGAGCACTCGACATCAGTTGTGCACTGACGACCTGTGATGACATGGATGACATGTGAGATGTGTTCTCTGTGTTGTGGTGTTAGGCCAGTTTGGAGAAGTTGAGGCTAGGTTCAGACTACAACTTGGACTGGGTGGTTTCAGTTGTATTAGTATGTGTGTTTTGACTTATTTGTCTAGTAGTATCCCTAAGGGTGGGATTGATGACTCGGTGATTAGTTGGATAGCTATATGATGAGTATGATGTGACCGCGGAATATGCTCAAATGGCTTGGATCTGATAAGAAGAGTTTGCTTAGGATGCAAAATGGACTATTAGGTGCTTGATATCTATATTAATGTGTTGTATAGTCTCGAGTTATGAGTGTGTAGAGGGATCATTCATGTTGTTCATGTGTGGGACGGAGTAGACTTTTATGTCTTGTTGGTGACTTTAGACTTGGAAGATTAAGTGATGACTTAGTGATTGTGACTATGATGGGGTCATATAGGGGTGCCAAATGAGGCTAAGCAGGTGGTTTAACTCTTGCGGAATGTTTTGAGATTGTGTGATCTCTGTGATGTTTCTCTGGATAGTGTTTCCTCTAGCAGTGGGTAACATGTGTTACAATTGGGTTTGGATCGCTTGAGGAAGTTGGATGAATTATCACAAGAATGAATGTGCGGTTAGTAAAAGATTTGAGGTACTTTATGGTTATTGCTACATAAGTTCATGAAGGATTTTGTTAAATTGCAGTGTGAGATATAGTAATGGCGTAAGGGTATTGTGGGTTATCAAATGGTTTGATAGCTGGATTTGAGCCAAGTGGTAGAGGTTACTATCGACGATCTTGCATGTTCATGTGTTACGCTAGATTTGGTCTAAGGCATAGTTGTGGATAGGCTATGACTTAAAGAGTATGATTTCGAGAATACCTAGAGTAAGAAAGTTTATGGGTACATTATATATTACACTTTATGGATATACAGAAATCTTAAAATGATATATATTTGTTATTCGTGATGAACGTAATGTGGTAAGAAAAGGGAGCCACTCGGTTGCATTAAGGTGGGGTTACTTCTTTGGGGTATTTGTGTGCTAATGGAGCACACGTCATTTGGCTTGTTTGGGCGGCAAAATTGAGATTCGAATAGGGTGGATGACCCTTGAGAAGGTTCTAATAAGTTCAAGATTCATAGGAGGCATTTGAGGAATTTTAAGGTTGTAAATGGCTAAGATCTGAGATTTAAATTGGATGGTGTTGAGACTCTAAACATTTTTTTAACATTATGGATTTTATATTTTAGTATCATAGAGTGTAAAGAAACAAAGTCAGGTTCACATAAGGTCTCTTCCGAGTGGGTATCTCCTATATGGTATTTTTGGGTACCTAAGAGGGTATACAATGGCTTATGGGATTTAGGATGATGAGGTTTTATGATAGGATCTCTTGTAGCGAGCTTTGGGTTATGTAGAGTAGTGTAATGGCAACGAGAAGTGTTAACTTGAAGACAATTTGGAAGGAACTAGGAGTAATAGGAAAACTTGGTGGTAGATTCTATTAGCATAGTAGCAGATATGATCAGTTCTTTTGGTTCCTATGATGTGGCAAGACCTTACCAGCTTTTTGTGGCAATACTCTTGGGTTTGGCGACCTATGTGACTTGGTTGAGTTACAAGGAATCAGTTCTAATGACTTAGTGTTGCTAATGGGTTTTGATGAGTTCTCAATGATTTTTACAATGGCTTGGGGAAGAAGCTTTCAACTGGCATGAGAAGTGTGTTATGCGTTGTGATATTCTTCTGAAGGGGGTCAGGTTGAAGGTTCCTAGCTAATGCAATATGTTTTCTGGTGGTGATTAACCGATAATAATTGGATTCCCGTGTTTTCATATGATGGCATGATAGATGCAGTGTGATGTGTGGGATTAAGATATACATGTACAAGGTTGCAGTTCAGTTATGAAGGGAAGGTCATGTGTTTTTTATAGCACATATGATTTTAGACGTTTAGAGAGGCGCATTGTGTTTTGACATGCAGATGCTTGACTAGAATTACGGTAATCGCCTGATTGACATACTGCTAATGTTCAAATTTTACTATGTTGCACAGAAGAATTATGGAAGTATTTCTCGTGAGATGATTGTGAATGAGAGATGTGTCTATCATTTGGGTGGCTGACTGGGGATAAGATAGAGAGATTTTTGTATTATTATGATTTGGAGACTGGAAGTCTGAGAGGTGGACTCTTCCTTAGTTGTGGACTGTGAAGATATGGCTAGAGTTAGATAACTGACGTTATATGCAATGGATAAGTTTCAGTAGATATTTGGGAGGGTTGTCCAATAATTTCGAGAGGATCGGGATCGAATTGGAGGCCATTGGCAAGCCTAATAAGAATGTGTATTCAACATCGAGTCACATTTATTTGCTCAACACAACTATGGTTGAAGGGTGTGTCATCGGTTGGAGTTGATCCTACTCGTGTTTGATTTAGTTAATTAGTTACTCTTCTATGCTACGATGGGTTGTGAGACAGTTGATATTGACACATGATACACTTTTGTTTGGGCTTTGTAGCGGAATTTGAGTGAGGTGGCTTTTAGGTTGTTGAATGGTTGATTTCATCTTGATTATGGTCTTTTCTATTTGTGGTTTATTGTGCTATCCGTTTATCCACGGTTATGGCCATGCACTTCACATGTCTGTTTTCGATATGCATATGGTAATAGATTTTGAGCATCATGACTCGAGTATTCCATGTGGACCTGTGTTTGGATCGAGATGCTCATACCATCAAAGTTATGTTGGGCTACGATCCTTTGTGCTTATTTTGTGTGTTTTCTTTCTCCTTTGTGTGATGGGTTCATAGCATTGCGCCTTGTAGTGGAATTTGTTGAGCTTGCATAATAGTTCTCTTATTTGATTTACATTCCATTATTGAGTACATTTGAGTTGTTACATGTTTTGTGCACATATTGCATGGTTTGTATCTTTTGATGGTATTGGTGTGGCATGTCGGTCGAGCAACATATATTAGATGAGATGAAATTATTGGGCCTTGAATTAGTGCTATCGGATTTGATTAAGGTAAGTTTGGAAGAATAATATAAGAAGTCAATTTATAATTATAATTTGGGCAATGGTTCTTGGCGGGTGAAAGAGCTCCACTACTTGTTGATCTGATAGTTGGTTATGAGTTGCTGCATGTTTCTTTTGTAATCGGTAGTGTACCAATGTTTAGAATAAGATTTTATTTTATATGAAGTTTGTTACTGTTACCGGGTTTGTTATTGAGCAGATATTATGGTTGGAAGTTTTTGCTATGACTATCTGAGTTACGTAGAGTATCATTTGATTACATCATAGGTTGTGGTTATGGCTTGGTATAGCTTGTTCAGACTTGCACAATGTATAGATATGAAAATCAGGCCTTGTAATTATGGTTGAAGTAATGATCTTTAGTTAGGTTTTGTTGTCAGGCTTAAATGGATTGGGGTGACATGGGATCATCCATGAGTATGTATGTGGTCAGATCATACAGTGGTCTAATGGCTTTGGAATGACTCTTGGCATGTTTAGGATGAACATATGTTTAAGTGGGGGAGAATGTAACATCTCAACCATTCGTTTTGAACATCTGCACTTCGGTCGGTGGCTTAAGGTCTTGAGTAGCGTCATATGGTATATGACCTACGGGTATCATCAGTTTTGGTTTTTGAGTGGTTTGGAACTAATTCGAGAGAATGATTCTTAGATATGAAATTTTAAGTTGTAAGAATTGACAAGGTTTGACTTTTGGGTATTTGACCTCGAATCAGAGTTTTGATGGTTTTGGTAGGTCCGAATGGTGATTTCAGACATGGGCGTGTGCCCAAAATCTCATTTGGATGTTTTTAGAAGATTTTGGCGCAAATTGGCAAAAGCTGGCAATTTGAAGGTTTAGAGGTTTCATAAGTTTGACCGGGAGTTGATTTCGGTATTATCAGGTTCAAATTGTTGTTATGAGAGTTGTAAGAGGTTCGCTATGTCATTTGGAACTTGTGTTCGAATTTTGAGGTCATTTCGAGTTGCTTTGATAGGGTTCAACACGGGTTTTGAAAGTGGAAATTTCAAAATTTCATTAGGTTTGATTTGAGGTGCGATTCGTAGTTTTGATATTGTTATGGATAATTTGAGGCGTTGAATAGTTTGTGTTATGTTTTGAGACTTGTTGCTACGTACGGACGGGGTCTCGAGGGGATGATGAGTTTCGGTGTGGTTTCAGATCCTTTGAAACATTTTCGTTAATGTTGGCATACAATAGAGGTCTGGTCTTGTCGCACCAGCAAAGTTACGGGCGCAAGTGCAATGACCACTGATGCAATCACGTGAGCCCAAAAGCGAAACAAGGCTGGATAAGGCATAAGCGCAGAAGCAGAATCCTAGGTGCATCAGGGCGTCCGCAAGAGCGGAAATTTGATCGCATAAGTAAACGGTAGCTTCATAGGGAGCTTACGCAGAAGCAGAAAGTAGCTCGACTTTTGCATTGTTGCAAAAGCGGAAATTTGTCCGCCAGTGCGGATGGTCGCGTCTTTAGTGAATTCAACTGGAGCGGATATTTTGCCGCAAAACTGACGCCGCAGAAATGGCCATTTGTTCGCATATGCAAAAATGCCTGGGCACAATGTATTTTATTCGAGGGTTTGCTCATTTATCACATTATGAGATATGGAGCTCGGTTTTGGCCAATTTTCGAGAGGATTATCACCACATAGATTGGGGTATGTATTTTTGACTCGGTTTTGATTATATTCCATGATTCCATCTTCGATTTCTGCATTTGATTGATGATTTTAAAAGATAATTTGGTGGGTTTTGTCTAATATTTTCTAAAGTGAATTATTGGGTTTTGAGCATCGATTCGTAGTCGGATTTAAGTGAAATTAGTATGGTTGGACTAGTATTTGAACGAGTTATCAGAATTTGTGAGTTTCGTCAGGATCTGAGATGCGGGGCCAGGGTTGACATTTTTGTTGATTTTGAGTATTTGATTTAAGATTCGACCTTTATAATTTGGGTTTTATTCCTAAGGCATTATTTGATGATTTTGAATTGCTTTTGGCTATTTTCGAGTCATTTGGAGGTTGATTCGCGCAGAATGGCATTTTTAGAGTATTGTCGGGCTTGCTCGATATTTGATTTAGTTTGTTCGAGGTAAGTAACATATATAAACATTTATTTGAGGGTATTTAATATAGGGAACCATGTAATATGAGATGTATCAGGGTGACGCATAGGCTAGGTGACAAGCGTGTGGGCGTGCATAGATGTAATCATGATTCGAGTTGTCTTTTAGACTATTATCAGACTCGTTTTCTATCATGTCTTGTTATATCCATGTTTTCCTTACGTGTTTGATTATCTGAGTTGTGATTCATGTTAGAAATCATGTTTAAGCTTTGTGGTTGTTCGTTGAGACCTAATAAGGTTGTTTTAACTTTATCTATAATCTCATTCATGATTCTTCATTTCCATATTACATCTCAGTCTCTATACATTGTTCGTTGTTACATGACACATTTTTGTGGTCTTTAGTATGCGGTGCTATTTGGGATGGGTGGTATGAGACTTGTGAGCCCTTGAGACTTGAGAGGTTGATGACTCAAGTGAGTTTTTGAGCCATGTTAAGAGTGATATTTTGATCGGGTTGCACGCCGCAACAGGCCATACTGACTTTATTATTATTTGGATCGGGCACCACAACGCAACCGACCTTATTGTCTTATTATTAGTTGGATCGGGATGCACGCTGAAGAATACCTTATTGGCTTATTGTTATTTGATCGGGCTAAGAACCACAACAGGCCATTATGGTTTTTTATTAGAGCTTGTGCAGGGTCCGCTCCTCCAGAGTATAACATACCAGTAGTGAGCGCAGGCACATTGATATATATACACGTGCTTTGGTGAGGGGTTGTTGAGCCAAACACCCATACAATGCTGAGTGATTGTGTGAGTGATGGAGTGCGAGCATCGAGCCAGAAACCTTTAGTGTGCTGAGAGTGAGGGTACTTGATAATGACATTGCTAAATTATTTACTTGACATATAGGCATAGAGATGCACTTTCTTCATGCTATATGCTAAACAAAAAAGTCTTAGTTGATGTCGGGACATAGAAACCACAGTCCTTTTTGATAAACACATGTTTCAATGATTTCAATGGTAAGATTTGGTATTTGACTATTATACTCGAAAAACATGTCTACTAGTTCGTAGATGTGAGTGAGCTGAGCATAATGCCTTTTATGTTTTTCACTTTTACTGACTCTATCATATTATCACTAGTTGTTATTGCCTATTGGTGTTGGACTATGATTTTTTTCGAGCTCATCACTTCTTTGAACCTTAGGTTAAGTTTGTCACTTAGTTAGTACATAGGGTCGGTTTTGTGCTCGTGCTACGCTTCTGCACCTTGAATGCATCTCCTAGAACTAATATTGTTGTACATGGCAGGAGCTGGCATTGAAGATGTACCCATTGTCCGGACATGGACTTGTTCTTGGTATTTTATATTTGAGTTCTGTTTATGTACATTCAAAGATATGTTGCAATTATTTTTCCTACCAGTTTTGTATATCGGAAGTCTTAGTAGCTCATGACTTATAGTACCAACGCTTGGGAGTTGTATAAAAACTCAGTTACTTTACTCATTGACTCTTATTGTTCTCAGTTGAGTTGTGTTGAATGTTATCTAGATCACATATCGGGTTGGGTTAGGTGCCATCGTGACTAGTTGAATTTTGGGTCGTGACACCGCATCTATAATGCAATTATGTAAAAATACAAGAACCCTAATATCAACTCTACATCACAAGTAGAATAGTCATCTTCATTCCATTCCAAAACCATATGTTTATTCGGAGAGAATCACAACACGCAAAAAACATTCCACACCCATAGAGTACATCAAACTCGAGTCATGATCAAATCAACGTGAATTCTATGAAACCCATATGCACATACAGAGCTATCAGAACTGAATCCCTCTAAATCAACCAGGTCGCATAGACTGCTAAACCTAATGTACCTAAGCTTGAAATGTTCGTATTGAAGAACGTTTTAATGAATCTGGAACTATTTCTTCCATCTCTCAAATACCACATTGCACAACCAATAATGGTACAGGAATACTCAGAGTCTCTTTCACTGTCCAAAGCAAAACTCAAACCTCATACATACAACAAACCAAAAAATCCTTACATTCCACATCGTACTAGAACCATTCCCTAGAGTCACTCACTCTAGCCAAGTCCTAAATGCATATCCAGACATGCCGAACAACATGTGCTTTGCTAGCACACGAATACTCCAAAATAAGAAACTGCGAAATTCCTTCATCTTGCACACTACGTCCATAAAGGAATATCAAACCTGAGTTACTTCATAACCTACATATATCAATAAGGCGTAATACATCATGCATCCAGTAGCTACATGAGCTACAACAACACATGCCCAAATGATCCATGCGACCATGGTAGACTCTTCAACTTATATTGTAGCCAAAAACACATCACCTAATGATCCACAATACTCTTCCTCCTTAATTTACACGGTCTCGCACTATTATCCAGCTGAAATAGTAGTAAATGCATTCTGTTGGCTAGAAGGAAAACTCTTCCTAGAATTCTCCTAAGAATCTAACAACCTCAAACCTTCTCGCATGATATAACCCACTCACTTGATCCCAAATCCATATCATCATATGATTCCACCATGGTCACAACCATTATGTAATCTATTAATCTTCCCGAGTCTTCACTCGTCAACAAGAGGTTTACAAGCTGATATGAAGAAAATACAATTTCTATTTGACTATGCCTAAACTGAGGTATAAATCCTAATCTACCATGAACAAGTGGTAGCTTATATCTGAAACGCTTGTGCATCTTCATTCAAGGTTGTCACGCCCCAAAATCCCACCATCGGGCCGTGACGGCGTCTAACGTTGACCCTGCTAGACAAGCCAACATGTATAAATAAACTAGCATATTAACATCAATTTAATAGAATAAACTAAACGACTCACAGTTTAACAGCCAAAATAAATATGGTTTCAAGATAAATAAGGACAACATAATACATCGACGCATACTTTTCCCAAAACCTGGAGTCACAAACTCATGAACTGTCTGAAAATATGCTAAATATAAGTATGAAAAGAGAATACATAACTGTCTCAGAAACTAGAGGAAAAACAAGACAGAAGTGAAGACAAAAAGGATGGAAGGGACGCCAAGGCCCACGAACTCCAGCGGTATACCTTGAAGCCTTTAGGATAAGCTGGAAGACACTCCCACTAATGATGTCCTCCGGGCCCGGCTGCGTAATCTGCACAACATAAAGAAGTGCAGGTGTAGCATCAGTACAACCGATCCCATGTACTGAGTAAGTGCCGAGCCTAACCTCGACGAAGTAGTGATGAGGCTAAGACACAACAACAAAATGTACCTGTGCAGTTTGAATATATATATATATATATATATATATATATATATATATATATATATATAAACAACGGAAAGGAAACACAAGAAATAATCCATCAATAAGGGGAGGGGAACATGCTGTGGGGGGATAACAGTTGCATATAAGAAATCTTAAACAAAGAAAGGAACAACAAGGTCAGAATAGCAATAAGGACCAGAAATCACAAGCTTGCACGGCATCACCCTTCGTGCTTTTACTCTCTTTCCTCACAGTATAATCAATAAATATCAGTACGGAATGGTACATCGTACGGCACGACATCACCATTCGTGCTTTACACTTTTTCCTCACAGTATAGTCAATGAATATTGGTATGGGATGGTACATCGTACGACACGGCATCACCCTTCGTGCTTTACACTATTTCCTCACAGTATAATCAAACAATGCACGGCATCTCCCTTAGTGCTTTAACACTCTTCCTCACCCAAACAACAATCACAAACAAGGGCAAGGGAGTAAACAGAATAGAAATAGAAATCCTGACAAGGGAACAATAACAGTAATCTCAACATCCCAGCAAGGGAGACAATATCAAACAATGCACGACATCACCCTTCGTGCTTTACTCTCATTCTCGCCAAGACAAGTGCACGTCATCACCCTTTGTGATTTACTGTCATACTCACCAAAACAAGTGCACGGAATCACCCTTCATGCTTTTACACTCTTCCTCGCCCAAACAAAAATCACAAACAACGGGCAAGGGAGTTAACAAAATAGAAATAGGAATCCCGGCAAGGGAACAACACAACGATGACCCGGCAATGGTATAATTCAATAACTCTTTCTCCTTGTTTCACTTTCATTTCCATGATTTATTCTATTACTCGAGCCAATGCTCCAAAGGATGTAATTATCTCATACTCCTTCATCATTTGTTTTATGATTTGAGAAAATGCTCCAAAAGATGTAATATCTCATATTTTTTCATTATTCGTTTAACAATTTGGAGTCAATGCTCCAAGGATGTAATGTCTCATATTTCTTCATTATTCGTTTCACAATTTGAGCCAATGCTCCAAAGATGTAATTATCTCATATCTCTTCACCATTCATGTTACAATTTGAGCCAATGCTCCTCGTAGTTTTAAAGATCACAATTCCCTTCACATGATCTTTACACCATATAGAAATCATCAATTAAGCATGAAGTAACAAAATCGAAATACTCGCAATAATAAGACTCATGGTCATGCTAGACACCAATGTATAGATACTCGTCACAATGCATATACATCGTACTCTAAAATTAGCAAGTAGCAAACAAGACTCAACTCCTATTCCCTCAAACTAAGGTTAGACCAAACACTTACCTCGGGTCCGAAGTATACCAATCAACCCGAAACCACATGTTTGCCACAAATATCCGATTCCAAATGGCCCAAATCTATTCAAATAAATTTCATACCGTAAATAGCATCTCATGCAACTAATTTTACTATTTAATTCAAGGTTACAGTGCGAAATTAGGTGAAATGACCAAAACGTCCCCCAGGCCAGCATCTTGGAGTCGAGTAAATTTTACATTTTCAGAACCCTCGTACTCTCACGAGTCTAGCCATATAAAAATCTCTCAAATCGGAGGTCAACCACCCACTCAAATCCCAATTTTAGAAAAAACCTAAGTTCTACCCCAAACACCCAATTTCACCTATGGAAATCCCTGATTTTTAAGTTAAAAACATGTTAAATGATGTTAATGATTGAAAGAAATTAGTAAAAACCAACTTACAAATGATTTGGAAGAAGTTTTGTTCTTGGAAAAATTGCCTAAGTGTGTTTGAGTTTGAGAAAATATGGAATATGAAGTCAAAATTCAATTTTTGTACAGTGCAGGCTACTGGTTCGCATGGGAATTGCGAACCCTTCAAACATTTCTAGCCTTTGCATTTGCGATCCTCTTATTCGCATTTGCGATGAGGCCTGCCCAGGTTATCCTTCGCATTTGCGAACCTCTTGGTCGCATTTGCTATCAGGCCTGCCCAGACCAACCTTCGCATTTGCGATGCTGGCTTCGCAAATGCGAAGCCTGCAGATCAGTCACACCAGGAGTTTCCAAGTCCAAAAATGAAGTTCGTAGCCTATCCAAAACTCACCCGATCTCTCGTGGCTCCAAACCAAATACACACACTACCTCAAAAACATCCCATGAACTTATCCGTGCGATCAAATCGCCAAAATAACATCATATACATCGAATTAAACCTCAAAATCCATGAAATCTATCAAATTTCATAAAACATCAAATTTTCCATTTTTAGTCTGAAACACGTCAAACGACATTCGATTCTAATCAGATTTCATTTCCACTCTCCTTAAATATTTTCAGAAAACAATTTGACTCAAAAATTCATTCCTCAGGCTTGGGACCTCGAAATTCGATTGCGAGAATACGCACAAGTCCCATATTTTCCTACGGACCCTCCGGGACCGTCAAATCACGTCTCCGGGTCCGTTTACCCAAAATGTTAAGCTGTCCAGCTTCGCGCCCAGACTGCACACGTAAATCGAGGCAACTACAAATAAAGTTTTCAAGGCCTCAGAAGTACGGAATGGGTAACAAAATAGGTCATGACCCTTTGGGTCGTCACATTCTCCACCTCTAGAACAATCTTTCGTCCTCGAACGGGCAGAAGAAGGAAGTACCTGAGTCGGGAAATAAATGAGGGTAACGGATCGGACTCGGACTCCCAGGTCGATGCCTTAGGAGGCTGACCTCTCCACTGAACACGAATAGAAGGGAAACTCTTGGATCTCAACTGACGAACATGCCGGTCTAGAATAACTACCGGCTCCTCCTCATAAGATAAGTCCTTGTCCAACTGGACAGTGCTGAAATCTATAACGTGGACTGGATCACCGTGATACCTCCGAAGCATGGACACCTGAAAAACTGGATGTACGACTGATAAGCTAGGCGGCAATGCAAGTCTATAAGCCACCTTTCCCACTCAATCAAGAATCTCAAACGGACCAATGAACCTAGGGCTAAGCTTGCCCTTTTTCCCAAATCTCATCACGCCCTTCATAGGCGACACTCGGAGCAATACTCGCTCACCAACCATAAATGCCACATCTCAAACCTTGCGATATGCATAACTCTTTTCCCTGGACTGAGATGTACGAAGCCTATCCTGAATGATCCTTACCTTGTCCAAGGCCTCTTGAACCAAATCTGTACCCAACAACCGAGCCTCTCACGGCTCAAATCATCCAACCGGAGATCGATACCGCCTACCATATAAAGCCTCATAAGGAGCCATCTGGATACTCGACTGGTAGCTGTTGTTGTAGGAAGGCTCTGCTAAAGGAAAAAACTGATCACATGATCCTCCAAAGTCAATAACACAAGCTCGGAGCATATCCTCCAATATCTGAATAGTCCGCTCGGACTGTCCATCTGTCTGAGGATGAAATGTTGTGCTCAACTCCACCTGGGTGCCTAAATCTCGCTGAACTGCTCTCCAGAAACGCGAGGTAAACTGCGTGCCCCGGTCCGAAAAGATAGATACCGGCACACCATGAAGGCGAACAATCTCCCGGATATAGATCTCAGCTAACCTCTCGGATGAATAGGAGACTGCCACAGGAATGAAATGCACTGACTTGGTCAGCCTATCAACAATGACCCAAACAGCATCGAACTTCTTCCGGGTCAACGAAAGTCCGGTAACAAAGTCCATAGTCATCCTCTCCGACTTCCACTAGGGAAGCTGAATCCTCTTAAATAACCCACCAGGCCTTTGATGCTCTTACTTAACCTGTTGACACTTCAAACACCGTGCCACATGTGCCACAATATCCTTCTTCAATCTATGCACCCAATAATGCTGCTGCAAATCCTGATACATCTTCCCGGCGCCTGGATGAATAGAGTACCGGGAATTATGGGCCTCCTTTAAAATCAACTCTTGAATCCCATAAACATTTGGCACACAAACTCGCCCCTGCAATCTCAAAACACCATCATCATCTAAGGTCACCTTCTTGGAGCCTCCGCGCTGCACCGCGTCTCTAAGGACACACAAATGGGGATCATCAAATTTCCGATCACGGATACACTCCAATAATGAAGAACGAGCGACCGTACAAGCCAACACTCGACTACGCTAAGAAATATCCAACCTCACAAATCGATTGGCCAAAGCCTAAACAAAGCAAGCGGCCTCTGACTGACCGGAATAAAAGCAAGACTGCCCATACTAGCTGACTTCCTACTCAAAGCATCGGCCACCACATTGGCCTTCCCCAGGCGATATAAGATGGTAATATCATAATCCTTCAACAACTCCAACCACCTCCTCTGCCTCAAATTCAACTCCTTTTGCTTGAAAAAGTACTGAAGACTATTATGATATGTGAACACCTTACGCACCATGCCATATAGATAGTGCCTCCAAATATTCAATGCGTGGACAATGGTTGTCAACTCCAAATCATGCACTGGATAGTTCTTCTCATGAATATTCAACGGCCTCGAAGCGTAAGCAATGACCTTGCCATCCTGCATCAACACTGCACCAAGACCAATATGGGAAGGATCGCAATAGGCTGTATAAGGCCCTGACCAATAGCAGTGCCATAGTCAGAGCTGTCTTGAGCCTCTGAAAGATCGCCTCACCCTCGCCCAACCATCTGAATTGGGCACCATTCTGGGTCAACCTGGTCATCGGGGATGCAATAGATGAGAACCCCTCCACAAACCGACGATAATAGCCTGCCATTCCCAAGAAACTACGAATCTCTGTAGCTGATGCTGATCTAGGCCAGTTCTTGACTGCCTCGAACTTCTTCGAGTCAACTTGAATGACGTCTGCTGATACGACATGACCTAGGAATGCAACTGAACTCAACCAGAACTCACACTTCTAAAACTTTGCATATAGCTGACTATCTTTCAGAGTCTGAAGAACCACTCTGAGATGCTGCTCGTGCTCCTCCTCACTGCAAGAGTATATCAATATATCATCAATGAAGACTATCACGAACGAGTCAAAATAAGGCCTGAACACTTGGTTCATCAAATCCATAAAATCTGCTGGGGCATTTGTCAACCCAAACGACATGACTAAAAACTCATAATGCCCGTACCAAGTGCGGAAAGCTGTCTTAGGGACATCGGATGCCCTAATCCTCAACTGATAGTAGCTAGATCTCAAGTCTATCTTTGAAAATACCTTGGCACCCTGAAGTTGATCGAACTAATTATCAATCCTTGATAGTGGATACTTATTCTTGATTGTAACCTTGTTCAATTGCCGGTAATAAATGCACATCCTCATCAAACCATCCTTTTTCTTTACAAACAATACTGGAGCAACCCAAGGAGAAACGCTAGGCATAATGAAACCCTTCCTAAGCAAATGCTGCAACTGTTGCTTTAACTCTTTCAACTCTTGCGGGGCCATGCGATACGACAGAATAGAAATGGGTTGGGTACCCAGAGCTAGATCAATGCAGAAATCAATGGCCCTGTCGGGTGGAATCCCCGGCAGGTATAAAGGGAAGACCTTAGGAAACTCACGAACCACGGGTACCGAATCAATAGAGGGAACCTCAAAACTGGAATCGCGCACATAAGCCAAATAAACCAAACACCCCTTCTCGACCATACGCCAAGCCTTCACGTATGAAATAACACTGCGGGTAGAATGACAATGAGTTCCTTTCATCTCAAAATGGGGAAAATCTGGCAAAGCTAAGGTCACTATCGTGGCATGACAATCCAGGATAGCATGATATGGGGATATCCAGTCCATCCCCAATATAACATCAACGTCGACAATACCTAAAAGCAACAAATCAACACGGGTCTCAAGAACCCTAATCACAACAACACAAGAACGATGTACTCGATCGACCAAGATAGAATTACCCACCGGTGTAGATACATAAACAGGAACACTCAGTGGATCACTAGGCATGACCAGGTATGGTGCAAAATAAGAGGACACATACGAATACGTAGACCCTGGATCAAATACCACTGAAGCATCTCTGCCACAAACCCGAATAGTACATGTAATGACTGCACCTGAAGACTCAGCCTCTGGCCTGGCTGGAAGAGCATAACATCGGGGCTGGGCCTCACCACCCCGAACCACATCTCTAGGACGGCCGGCTGTTGATTGGCCTCTACCTCTGGCGGCCTGAGCTCCACCTTTACGACCTCTACCTCCACCTCTACTCCCACCTCTAGCTGGTTGGCAGGATGTGGAACACATGGTGCCTGTACCATAGCACGAGAACCCTGATGTTACGAACTACCTGGTGCTCGAGGGAAAAATCTGGTAGGTGACCCGGATCGCAACGAGTGTAAGAAGACCTCGGCTGCTGAGGGAACTGAGTCTGACCCTGTCGACCTGAATGACCACCTCAGAAACTCTGATGCGGCGGTGCGCTGATGGGAGCTGGTGGCGCACTGTAAGTCTTCTGATCAGAATAGTGTGTCTGATAACCGCGACCACCTGAAGTACCATGCGAATCCTGGAGAGCTGACTGGAAGGGTCTGGGAGGATGACCTCTTCCTGAAGAATCCATGCCCCCAGATGAGGCTCCACTGAAACGACCGAAATGACGGGGCCTCTTGTCAGCCCACTGACCACCACCCTGTGACATAATCATCTCAATCCTCCTGGTCACATTGGCCGCATCGTGGAACGATATATCGGTACCTGAATCTCTAGACATCTGAAGTCTGATAGGTCAGGCTAATCCCTCAATAAATCACCGAACCCTCTCCCGATCAGTGTTAAGTATCATAAGAGAATGTCGGGCTAGAGTGATGAACCTGGTCTCGTACTGAGTGACTCTCATGGATCCCTGCTGGAGACGCTCAATCTGCCTCCAATGTTCCTCTCTCTGAGTAATGGGAAGGAACTTCCCCAAAAATACCTCTGAGAACTGAGTCCAAGTCTAAGGTGTAGATCCAGCTGGTCTGGCTAAGCAATAGTCTATCCACCAACTATTGGCTGCGCTAGAAAACCGAAAAGTAGCAAAGTCAACTCCGTTAGACTCCACTATACCCATATTCCGAAGAACCTCATGGCAGCTGTCCAAATAATCCCGGGGGTCCTCTGATGGTGAACCAGTAAAAGTAGCGGTGAATAACTTAGTGAACATGTCCAGTCTCCACAAAGCATATGCTGACATAGCTGCTCCCTCTGCTACCGGTGCTGCAATACTCGTCTGAGCTACTCCTGCTGGCTGAGGTGCCGGAGTCTGAAACTCTAGCTGCTGTGGCACGCGGGTGACGGGAGTCTGGGCACCTCCCCCAGCCGGAGAGACGGTTGGTGCTGTAGGAAGAAGACCCGTCTGTGTTACACTCTCCATGAGTCCGACTAGACGGACAAGGGCATCCTGAAGCACTTGGGATAGCTATGAACCCCTCTGGGACCTAAGCTGGTCCAACTGGGACTGCCGGAACTGGGACCTGCTTGTCAGATTCTACATGAGGGTCCTCCACTGGGGCTGCTGCTCTAGGCTGAGCCCGGCCCCGGCCCCGGCCTCGGCCTCTAGCACGGCCTAGTCCTCAACCTCGACCCCAAGTAGGAGCTGTAGCAGGACTGTCAGGCTGTTGAGTGGAACTAAGGGAAGCACGCGTCCTTGCCATATGCGAGAGAATAGAATAGAAACTCAATCAGTAGTCATATTTCATAGCGCACGACAGAGAAGAAAAGAAATATGGAGTCATCCTAACATCGCAGCCTCAGGGGGATAAATAAAGACCTCTCCGTACCGATCCCTCAGACTCTACCCCGTTGTCCGTGAGTTCTGAGACCTAAGTAACCTACTGCTCTGATACCAACTTTTCACGCCCCGAAATCCCACCATCGGACTGTGATGGAATCTAATGTTGAACCCACTAGACAAGACAACGTGTATAAATAAACTAGCATATTAACATCAATTTAATAGGATAAACTAAATGGCTCAGAATTTAACAGTGGAAATAAATATGGTTTCAAGCTAAATAAGGACAACATAATACATTGATGCATAATTTTCCCAAAACCTGGAGTCACAAACTCAGGAACTGTCTGTAAGAGTGCTAAATACAAGTCTGAAAAGAGAATACATAATTGTCTCGGAAACTGGAGGAAAAACAAGACAGAAGTGAAGACAAAAGGGATGGAAGAGACGCCAAGGCCCATGAACGCCAGCGGTATACCTTGAAGCCTTTAGGATAAGCTGGAAGACACTCCCACTAATAATTTCCTCCGGGTCCAGCTGCGTAATCTTCATAACATAAAGAAGTGTAGGTGTAGCCTCAGTACAACCGACCCCATGTATTGAGTAAGTGCCGAGCCTAACCTTGCCGAAGTAGTGACGAGGCTATGACACGCCAACAAAATGTACCTGTGCAGTTCGAATATATTTATATAAACAATGGAAAGGAAATACAGGAAATAATCCATCAATAAGGGGAGGGGAACATGCTGTGGGGAGATAACAGTTGCATATCAAAAATCTTGAACAAAGAAAGGAACAACAAGGTCAGAATAGCAATAGGGACCAGAAATCACAAGCTTACTGGCATCATCCTTCGTGCTTTTACTCTCTTTCCTCACAGTATATTCAATAAATATCAGTACAGAATGGTACATCGTACGGCACGGCATCACCCTTCATACTTTACACTCTATCCTCACATAATAATCAATGAATATCGTTACAGAATGGTACATCGTATGACACGACATCATCCTTCGTGCTTTACACTCTTTCCTCACAGTATAGTCAAACAGTGCACGACATCACCCTTCGTGCTTTAACACTCTTCCTCACCCAAACAGGAATCACAAACAAGGGCAAGGGAGTAAACAGAATAGAAATAGAAATCCCGGCAAAGGAACAATAACAGTAATCTCAACATCCCAGCAAGGGAGACAATATCAAACAATGCACGGCATCACCCTTCGTACTTTACTCTCATTCTCGCCATGACAAGTGCACGTCATCACCCTTCGTGCTTCACTCTCATACTCACCAAATCAAGTGCACGTCATCACCCTTCGTGGTTTTACACTCTTCCTCGCCCAAACAACAATCACAAACAATGGGCAAGGGAGTAAACAAAATAGAAATAGGAATCCTGGAAAGGGAACAATACAATGATGACCCGGCAAGGGTATATTTCAATAAATCTTTCTCTTTCTTTCACTTTTATTTCCATGAGTTATTCTATCACTTGACCCAGTGCTCCAAAGGATCTAATTATCTCATACTCCTTCATCATTTGTTTTACGATTTGAGCCAATGCTCCAAAAGATGTAATAGCTCATATTTCTTCATTATTCGTTTCGCAATTTGGAGCCAATGCTCCAAACATGTAATATCTCATATTCCTTCATTATTCGTTTCACAATTTGAGCCAATGCTCCAAAGATGTAATTATCTCATATCTCTTCACCATTCATGTTACAATTTGAGCCAATGCTCCTCAAAGTTTTAAAGATCACAATTCCCTTCACATGCTCTTTACACCATATAGAAATCATCAATTAAGCATGAAGTTACAAAAAAATTGGAATATTACAAATAATAAGACTCACGGTCATGCTAGACACCAATGTATAGATACTCATCGCCATGCCTATACGTCGTACTCTACAATTAGAAATTAGCAAACAAGACTCAACTCCTATTCCCTCAAGATAAGGTTAGACCAAAAACTTACCTCGGGTCCGAAGTATAGCAATCAACCTGAAACCTTACGTTTCCCATGAGTAACCGACTGCAAATGGCCCAAATCTATTCAAATAAATTTCATACCGTAAATAACATCTCATGCAACTGATTTTACTATTAAATTCAAGGTTACGACGCGAAATTAGGTGAAATGAAAAAAATGCCCCCAAGGACAGCATCTCGGAGTCTGGTAAATTTTACATTTTCAGAACCCTCGTACTCTCACGAGTCTAGCCATATAAAAATCTCTCAAATTGGAGCTTAACCACCCAATTTCACCCATGGAAATCCCTGATTTTTAAGTGGAAAACATGTTAAATGATGTTAATGATTGAAAGAAATGAATAAAAACCAACTTACAAATGATTTGGAAGAAGTCTTGTTCTTGGAAAAATCGCCTAAGTGTGTTTGAGTTTGAGGAAATATGGAATATGAAGTCAAAATTCGGTTTTTGTACAGTGCAGGCTACTGGTTGGCATGGGAATTGCGAACCCTTCAGACATTCCCAGCCTTCGCATTTGCGAACCTCTTGGTCGCATTTGCGATTAGGCCTGCCCAGACCAACCTTCACATTTGCGATGAGTAGCTCGCATTTGCGATGCTGGCTTCGCAAATGCGAAGCCTGCAGATCAGTCACACCAGTAGTTTCCAAGTCCAAAAAAGAAGTCAGTGGCCTATCCAAAACTCACCAGAGCCGTCGGGGCTCCAAACCAAATACACACACTACCTCAAAAACATCCTATGAAATTATTCGTGCAATCAAATCACCAAAATAACATCATATACATCGAATGAAACCTCAAAATCCATGAACTCTATCAAATTTCATAAAACATCAAATTTTCCATTTTTAGTCCGAATCACGTCAAACGCATCCGATTCACACCAAACATTACAGAAAGTGCTTAAACCGTAAATAAGAACTGTATCGGACGCCGGAACCAAAATACGGGCCCGATACCATCACTTTCTAATCAGGTTTCATTTCCATTTTCCTTAAATATTTTCAGAAAACAATTTTACTCAAAAATTCATTCATCGGGCTTGGGACCTCAGAATTCAATTTCGGGCATATGCACAAGTCCCTTACTTTCCTACAGACCCTCCGAGACCGTCAAATCACTGGTCCGAATCCGTTTACCCAAAATATTGACCGAAGTCAAATTTATTCATGTTAATATCAAATATTAGCATTTTTCACAGAATTTCATATTTAAGCTGTCCAGCTATGCGCCTAGACTGTGCACATAAATCGAGGCAACTACAAATGAGGTTTTCAAGGCCTCGCAAGTACGGAATGGGTAACAAAATAGGTGATGACCCTTTGGGTCGTCACACAGGCTTCGTCCTTTAGAACAACTCATCTCTAAAATTTACACACAAGGTGCATAGGTACAGTATGAGTACAACTAATCTCATATACCTAGTGAGTATCTTGACTAAGCTCAGTGAATTAGTGACAAGGTTTTTAAGTCAAAATATACTCACTCATATAACCCGGGCATTGCAATAACATATATAGAAAAGTATCTAGGAAAAGAATCACGGAATAATGGCTATCGCAAATAAAGGTGCACAATTGAAAAAGATATAATAAACATGATTTTCCAATTTAATAGGTCAAAGAAAATACAACTTGCGCCAATTCCACACAGAAAAAAACATGCACCAATTATGGTGTAATCAAATACTCCTACATGGATGTAGAGTGTCTACATATAACAATGATCCAAA
Source organism: Nicotiana knightiana (assembly GCA_005239525.1). Lineage (NCBI taxonomy): Eukaryota > Viridiplantae > Streptophyta > Magnoliopsida > Solanales > Solanaceae > Nicotiana > Nicotiana knightiana. Next base: position 143,208 of record ML385982.1, read on the forward strand.
ATAATATCAATTTCTAAATGGCATGTTTATGAAACCCTTACATGAGTCCAACATATCAATGTATGATAATAACTCTCTTTTAACCTCAATCTGATACTCATCAAGTGTCCAAAAACTCACTAACAAGTCTCGTGCATATGTAAAATGCATCCATTGTATATATAGAATATATGCATGGATTAAAAATGTAATAGCATTAATATGCACAAAGATTTCACATGAAGGTCCAAGCTTCGACATTTATGCACAATAACTCACCACATTGGATCCTACATCATGATTAACAAGAAACCCCTCGATTTCTCACAACATATGTGTACGCCATCAAAAGAGAAACATAAGAGGGCGACTCCAGTAAGATGGATACTTATATACATGCTACATTTACAAATTAGGAACCATAATTATAATCACGACATGGACAACCCACATGCCATAATCATAACAACCACGCATATAACTCACATTCCATATTCATAAGAACCGCATGGATGGTTCACATACCATAACCTCGTCCATATTCGAGAACCATATGCAATGATCTATACATTTTAATAAGAGGTAAGCATATATAATGCATAATGAAAGAGAAATAACCATGCATAGATGTATGCATGTATACAAGGGATGATCCCTAGGTAGGATGTATGCGTAAATGTATGTATGTCCATGAACCCGATATGTAACACATCATCCCAATAATCATCATGACAAAATAAACATCAAAAATCCATTTCATAGTCTTTAATGCGGGTAAAGAAACTCAAGTAGTCAAATATTATTTTAAGACATAACACAAGATTAACAAGTACGGGTGTGTATTTATAATATACGTGTGACTACGTCAAAAGAAAGAACAACAATTTTCTCAATAATATTTCATCATGCTCAAAATAAGGTATTATTATCCTAAACATTATCTCTAGTATGGTTCTTGATTCTCACGTAATATTCAATCTAGTAAGCATAAGATAAGTGGAACACAAGTCAAACAAGGTATAAAATAGTGTAGAATCAACCACCCATATGAATACCGATAACACATGTATATGAGCTTGCCACCTCGTATTTACATCATCCCCGTATATAGAAGACAATATATGTTTTTAAAAAAAAATTTCTCAACCAAAGCTAGGTGTCATGCCCCAAACCTGGAGAAGCGTGGATGGCACCCGGTGCCGCGCTGGCCCGAGCAAACCACTTTGTAACTCATGATTTTTCTACAAAAACTAGAACATACATAGGTCAAGTTGGCTGAACTCATTTCTTTTGTAACTATCATGGGCCAACATTGACACAACTCATACTATACAGCAGTAAGTGGGAAAACACTCTACTAGCGAACCGTCGTACTTAACACATGAATATATATAGGCTGTCAAGGCCTCTGACATAGTGTACATAATGAACTTATTTATCTACAACTCCTCTAAGATTATTCGAAATTGAATGGGACAGGGCCCCGGCCTACCCATAAGTTTGTAACATAACTCTGACACAATGACTTATAGACTCTGCTGCACTCCGATGAAGTGGAGTCTTACATATCCTTCGCTGGCTGCTAACCTCGTCTATTATAAGGGCTCTTCAAACTAATTACCTATACCTACATGCATGAATAAAACATCCATAATAAAAAGGACGTCAATACGAATAATGTACCGAGTATGTAAGGCAGAACTGAAATATAATAATAAGTCAAATTAATGAAAGAGATATAAGAATCACCTGAACCTCTGAAGTGCTACCGTATATGCATACTT
>ML385987.1:575-27715 GCA_005239525.1 Nicotiana knightiana
CATGCGTTGCAAATATAATCCGGGGTATTATGCCGAGTGTCGATCCCACAGGGAATTTACGTATCAATCAAGTCTTTAGAATACGCAATTTTTACTCAATCAATTCTCTTAATACTTTTTAATATAAATTGGTGATGTTCTACTAATTCTACTGACAATAATAATAACTATCAATTACTAACAATGTGTTGTAAATAATAATGATAAAGGTCTAAGGTTATGGTTTCCCCCGTTGGTGAACTTACTTCTCGGATACTTCTTATAGTTTGATTAGTTGTCTCTATCAATCATGAACACTCTATCTACCATAAATCTCTCTCAAGTAATTATGATAATTTACTAGACGCACTCTCTCAAGTTACGCTAGCTAGATTGCATTACAGTTCACTTTAGATTGCACCCGAGGTATCGTTATCTCTAATCCAACCTCTAAACCCTCGGTTATGACTTTCGTCTATACTCCGGGAGTGATGTTGTTCAAACAACTACCTAAATATGCACTCTCTCTCAAGTAGATACATAATAAATAGGAACAGCTAATTGAGGGCCCTTTCAATCAACTACAACAAGAACGTAGTTGAACAAATAGAGATAAATCAACCAAACAAAACTATATTAATAACACAAGAAGTTTATCCCCAACGGGTTCTACCAAAACCCTAGATTAAAGAAGTTAGCTAGACATGTTCATAAGAATCAAACCCAAAATAAATTGCATAATTGAACTACAAAGTAATGAATAAAAGATGTAAAAATCAATGTTTTGTCACTTGAATCCTTTGAATCCTTCGAATTCTTCCCTTCAAGTTGTGTTTACAGGGTCTATTTATATGTTTAGGACAAACCCTAAACGTTTAGGAGACTTCTATTCCAACCAGGAAACACTTAAACTCGTCAAAACTCGGAATTGACCGAAACATGGGCCTGGCGTGTGGGCCCTAACGCCTGACTAACGCCGGGCTAAGGCTGGTGTTTCAGCTCTAACGCCTGGCTAACGCCAGGCAGGGTCAGGCGTTTCAGGTCTAACGCCTGGCTAACGCCAGGCAGGGTCAGGCGTTTGGGCTCTGGCGTCCGGTTATAGCCCGGTGCACTCCTCCTCGCCTCTTGAGCGTATTTTCGATGTATTTGCATCCATTTAGCTCGGTTTCCATCTCCAATTCACCTACACATGAAATAGACTCTATTATGCACATAAAAAGTGTATTTTTATCATTAACGCACATAAAATGTAGGGCATATAACATGTTAAACCATGAATTCTAGCCTCGCATCAGTCGGCCACTAGCACCACCGAACCTTCGCCGTGAATCTATAAATATAGACTCTTTTGTTGAATCAAAACATTACTTTTACTTTCATTAAAACTTCCAATTCTATTAGCTTTTTCCGTCTCTTCTCTTTCTCTGCCTATTGAATCACCTTTTTACCACCGAAAACACCAAGTTTATCCTTCCTTCACTTTTCTCTACCTGAATCAATGGAGAAAACTTCCACAACCGTCCACAAAAGAAGAAAGCTTCTTCCTCTTCTTCGCGGCCGGCCGGTGACAAAACACTGGTGGAATGGCTCCCTCATGAGTATGTTCCCGGCCCATGCACTTTTAAATCCGACTTCAAAGTCAAGAACCCTTCATCGGTCCCAGGCCGATGTGAACATGTGTCGAGATACATATGTTCCATAACAACAAGCCACCTCGAGGCCATGAAGAGGGACTGTAGCTGGGGGTCCGAGGTCGTGGTACAAATCCATGCTCCTGAAGAGAGCATTACTACTCATGTGGAGGGGGTTTTAAGTGTTTACACTTACCCTTTCACATTGGGTCCCCTCGACCCAGTGATTGTCGATTTTTGCAAAAGGTACAGAGTCACCCTCAGTCAAGTTCACCCCTCGTTCTGGCGCATTGTGATCATGCTCCATTTCTTCTCCAGTAAGGATGAGGGGCTGGAATTCACTCTTATCCACCTCATGCGATTATATCGACCTCGACTTTTCCGAGGATTGATCAAGATCCAATGTCGAGCAACGAAGTCCTTGTTTGCGAGCATAAATGAGGATAAATACCAGGGTTGGATGAGCTGGTTCATGCGGGTAAGGACCTGTGACATCATCCCAGAGGAGAAATTTCCATTCCCCGAGGAATGGAACCACGATCATACGTAATGTATTACCCATTAATATTCATGCTCTGCTTTTGCTTTATGTAACATTTTATTTGTTATGTAGCCGTTTCCTGGATGCCTATCGCGGTCCCCGACCTTGAAGACTGGGTTCGAAAGTTGGCCCCGACTTCCTCCCATATTAAACGCAGCTGGCGTGACTTGGCAAAGGGAAGATGGGAGGAAAAGAACCATGTTAATGGTTTTCTTTCTTATATTCGAGATACTTTCCATACCTTTATTTATTACTAAGCTTCTTTTGTGAAGGCCTGACCAAAGACGCAATCTTGAGGCCCCCGAGTGGCGAGGAAGAGGCCAAGTCCCACATTCCGAAGTCGGGGAAAGACAAGAAAAGGAAGGGGGTCTCGCTGTCCGAGGACCCCAAACCCAAACCTCAAAGGATCAGGAGGAAGGTCATCGCTCTCACTGTGGATTCGGTTCGAAGCTTGAGAGATGAAGAGGACAAATAAGAAGAAGGTGGCGTCTCGACACTAGTGGCTTGACCTAGGAAAGTTGTCGAGGCCGAAAAACCTTCATATCGGAGGTGGTTGCTGCAATCAAGCCTCATGATGAGGAGGCTTTCAAGAAAGGTTCGGGTGAGGACCCCCAATCGCTTGAGGTAGAGATCATGTCTCGACCATCCACAAGCATATCAGACGGGGTCGGATCTGAAACCCCGAGGTCCGATCAAAGCGCCCTGAGTGACTTGCTCGGGGCAATGACAGCAGGTCATTCGCCTTCTCTGCCGACTTATTCTGAGAAGGCAATAAGAGAGGCTCGAGACATGAAAACCCCTGACATAGGTGGAGACTCAGGTGAAGGCTTTTCGGGATTGCTTTACTGGGGTCGATGATGCATCCGACCTTAATGATGCTTCCATTCTCTTTGAAGAGGCCCAACGTCTCCTATCTTGGGTAAGCATTAGTTGTTGTAACTCCTCTTTCTTTCTCTTCTTTATTTAAGTATGACTTATATCTTTCCTTTTGTATAGGCCTTTACCAAGTCTCGAGCCGACTTGGGCCAATGCAAGGCCGAGCTCCAGAAAACCCGGATGAGAGGAATGCTTTGAAGCTCCTTTGCAGCCAATAGGATGAAGAGCTAAAGGACCTTCGAGAAGATTTGGCGAAGGCTCGTAAGGAAGAGGTCGAGCTGAAAGACAGGTAACTATCCTTTTGAAAAAGTACAGACTTGATCCAAAGGTGAAGGCTAGCACTTCAATATCTGAGTTACGGCAAAAGATTGAAAGTATTGAGCTGTTCTGGGGGGGGGTGTCGATCAAGTTAGAGTTGACTGCGATCAGTGGAAGGAGAATATGGAATGCCTTGCTATGGAAAAAGAGGTTGCCTCGGCCAAACTGTCATCGGCCAAATTTCAACTTCAGAGCACTAAAGATAAAAGCTCAGCCCATGCCAAAATGATCGAGGAACTCGAGGCTAGGGCGGAGGTCGAGAAGACAATCGTCTTGGCTGACAAGTCCATAGCCATGTACCTGGTTGATGCCGAGGCTTCCCAAACACAACTGAGGGAGGCTTCTGATTGAGATCGGTGGAGTAATGATTTGGCTAAGTGTGAATCCCGGAGGGAGACCCTCGAAGAAATTTACGCTCGAGGCTTTGACCTTTCTGAGGAGATAGCCCAAGCTAAGGTGCTTAAAGCTGATGTCTGGCTGGTTGCCTCCTCCGATGATAAAGATGATGGTGATGAGGGCAGCCGAGGTGGGCCTGCCAATGGCGAGGGTCCCGAAGGAGAAGCTTCCCCCGATGAAGAGGTCGACCCCGGTCATAGTTAGGACGTTACTTTTATTTTCTCTTTTTGTAAGACCCTTGTCGGTCTTTCGTACACATTTTTCTTCATATATATAAAAGAAATTTTCCTTTGAATTCGTTCTCAATTTTTATCTTCAAACATGTTTGTGCCTTGTAAAATTTTAGCACAATTTTATGCTTCGAACGATACGTTCAACATTTTTGTTTTGGGTAGCTTTATCGAAGTCACAATAATTGAGTTCGAGTAAGGTTCGAACTAATAACACAGACCCTTTAAGGTTCGTATCGAGTAATGATGAGTCCTCGAACCGTAGTCGAGTGAGTTCTTATTTTAGCTTGAAATAATGGAACCCTTAAGTTCGAATTGAAGGAGAACATGATCTTGAAATCTAAGTGTATCGGCCCTTAGGCTCTTTAACTTGAGCCGATGTGTCCTCTAAAGGATGGCTATTTTTTCCCTCTTTCGGCTTAAAGACTTAGTAAAATTTTCTTATGCCTTAGCACATACTTTTTACCCATTGGGTTTTTTGAGGGTTCGATATTGATCGAAATCCCTCTGCTTTTGGTGCCTTAGCACGTTTGTGTTACAATAATTTGATATCTCTTAAGGTTTTTTGAGGGATGATTTCATCGAAGCCCTTTTGACTATTTTACCGAGGGTAGCCTTTTTTAACCGGTTTTTCAATGAATTCGAAGGCCTGGTTTTATTGTGGGATTCAGATGTCTCCGAACAGCGTTAGTTTGGCCGTAGCCTTTAGGTATGCCTCTTGGGCTTATTTCCCCACAACACTTCGAACTTGTTCGAAGCGTTAGTCCCCGAGAATGATGGCCTTGGCCTATAAATCGAGGGGTGCCTCTTTGAGGTCTTATGGATTCGAGTTTAGATAATTCGAACATGTTGATTGTCGACGGAAATCCCCGAGAGTTCGAAGTATATTTATACTTGGACCTTGAGGCTTTTATCGTTTGAGGTGTAATTGTACTTGGCCCTTGAGCCGTCTTTCACAAAAATCATAAGCATGGAGCTTGTATAGTAGAAAATTTTCTTTGAGACACAAGATATTGGATAAGGAAAGAATGATTTTCTGAATAATTTATATATGTGTACATGTTTTTCCATTGGGGCTCGACTAATCTATATGGACACGATTCATATCGACCATTTGTCCCATTACAAAGTTTTCCCATCGAAACATTGCTGACACGAAATATCTTCCTTAAAAACATAACATCCGAGGGTGATGCCCCCCAGTATTTAAGGTTGATTGTAAAGAAACCTCGGATACTGTTCAACTGTCCCCAGGTAGCACATATAATTGGTTCCTTGTTAAAAACCTCGCCAAAAAAATCCATTTGGAACAAAAACCGATCTAAAGGAAAAAGAGTGCAACACGTGCTTTAAAACCCGATGTCTCGGTATCTTTGATCGAACACCTGCAATAAGTTAGTATCGGATATAAATGAAAAAGGGAGAGAGTCATACCTTAACAATAATATCGTTTGAGATGTGATATGTTCCAATTATTTGGAAGTTGTTCGCCGTTCATCGTGCCAAGCTTATAAGATCCCTTTCCAACAATACCGAGGACTTGATAGGGTCCTTCCCAATTTGGGCCGATTTTCCCTTTGGCAGGATCTCGAGTATTGATGGTGACCCTCCTTAGGACTAAGTCCCCGATTCTGAAGTGGCGAAGGTTGGTTCTTCTATTGTAGTATCTCTCGATTCGTTATGTTTGTGCAGCCATTCGAATGAGTGCGGCTTCTCGTTTTTCATCCAATAATTCGAGGCTAGTATTCATAGCCTTGTGATTTGATTCTTCTGTTGTATGTCAAAATTTGGCGCTAGGTTCCCCGACTTCGACTGGAATCAAGGATTCAGAGCCATATACTAAGGAGAACGGGGTTCCCCCCGTACTGGACTTCAATGTTGTTCGATATGCCCAAAGGACTTCGGGCAGAATTTCTCTCCATTTCCCCTTAGCGACATTCAACCTTTTCTTTAGGTTTTGAATGATGGTCTTGTTCGTCGATTCGGCCTGTCCGTTCCCACTAGGATGGTACGACGTCGATAATATCCTTTTTTATTTTATGATCTTCAAGGAACTTTGTTACTTTGCTGCTGATAAATTATTTTCCATTGTGGCACACTATCTCATCGGGTATCCTGATTTGGCGCACGATGTTATCCCAGATGAAGTCTATAACTTCTTTCTCTCTGACTTTCTCTAAAGCTTGTGCTTAAACCTATTTAGAGAAATAGTCAGTCATAAATAAAATGAACTTAGATTTACTTGGGGCCGATGGCAGAGGGCCGGCGATATCCATCCCCCATTTCATGAATGGCCACGTGGATAGGATCGAATAAAGTTGTTCTACGGGCTGGTGGATCATCAGTGCATACCTTTTGCATTTATCACATTTTTGAATGAACTCCTTGGTGTCCTTTTCCATACTATCCCAATAGTATCCTTCTTTGATGATTTATTGAATCAGGGATTCGGCACCAGAGTGGTTCCCACAAGTACCTTCATGGACTTCTCGTAGAACATAATCGGTGTCACCTGGTCCCAAACATACTGCTAAGGGTCTGTCGAACGTCCTTCTGTATAATGTTCCATATTCAGCTAATGTGAATCGAGCAGCTTTGGTTCGAAGGGCCCTCGATTCTTTAGGGTCCGATGGGAGCTTTCCATTTTCAAGTATTCAATATATTTATTTCTCCAATACCAAGTTAAGCTTGTAGATTTTTATCTCGGCGTGACCTTCTTCGATCACGGATCTCGAGATTTGAACGACAGTCCCCGAGCTGATTTCGTCCTCCTCAACTGATGACCCCAAATTCGCAAGTGCATCGGTTTCACTGTTTTGTTCTCGAGGGATGTAAGGTCCATTCTATAAAGCGGTGCAAAGTTACCTGCAGCTTGTCCAAATACCTTTGCATTCTATCCTCTCGAACCTCGAAGGTTTTGTTTACTTGGTTTACTACCAGCAAAGAGTCGCATTTGGCTTCAACGACTTCCGCTCCCAAACTTTTAGCTAGTTCGAGACTTGTAATCATATCCTCGTACTCGGCTTCATTGTTAGTAAACTTAGAAGTTTTGATGGGTTGTCTAATAGTGTTCCCGTGGGCGACTTCAAAATGATGCCTAGCCCGAACCCCTTCACATTCGAAGCGCCGTCTGTAAAAAAGGTCCACACCCCTGATGATGTACCCGATTTTAATAAGAGTTCCTTTTCGACTTCGGGCACGAGGGTCGGCATGAAATCGTCCACAAAGTCTGCTAAAATTTGAGACTTGATGGTCGTTCGGGGTTGATAGTCGATATCGTACCCACTGAGTTCGACGACCCATTTGGCTAATCAGAATGATAGTTCGGGCTTGTGCAAAACATTACGAACCGGGTAAGTGGTTAATACACATATGGGGTGACATTGAAAATTTGGTTTTAGCTTCCTAGAGGCGCTTATCAAAGCAAGTGCCAGTTTCTCTAAGTGTGGATATCTATTTTCTGCTTCTCCTAGAGTTCGACTTACATAATAAATAGGAAATTGCGTACCTTGTTCTTCTCCAACCAGGACACCACTTACCGCGATCTCTGAAACTGCCAAGTACAAGTATAGTTTCTCATCTGCCTTTGGAGTGTGAAACAAAGGTGAGCTCGTGAGGTATCACTTTAATTCCTCTAATGCATGTTGACATTCTGGGGTCCAGGCAAAATCGTTCTTCTTTTTGAGTAAAGAAGGAATCTGTGGCTCCGATCCTAGGACCTCGATATGAATCGGCCTAAAGCAGTTATCCGCCCTGTCAGCCTTTGCACGACTTTAACGCTGTCCATGAAGGTGATGTCTTCGATAGCCTTGATTTTATCAAGGTTTATCTCGATTCCCCGATTTGACACCATGGAGCCAAGGAACTTGCCCGAAAGCACATTTCTCGGGGTTGAGCTTCAAGCTGTATTTCCTTAGTATCTTGAATGATTCCTGCAAATGTGTCAAATGGTCCTCTGCGCGCAGGGATTTAACTAGCATGTCATCGATATATACTTCCATTGACTTACCTATTTGTTCTTCCAACATTTTATTTACTAAGTGTTGGTAGGTAGCTCCTGCGTTTTTTAGCCCGAAGGGCATTACATTATAGCAATATGTTCCATGCTTGGTAATAAATGAAGTCTTTTCTTGGTCTTCTAGGTTCATTTGAATTTGATTGTACCCAGAATAGGCATTGAGAAAACTAAGGATTTCGTGTCCGGCCGTGGCATCGATCATGCGATCGATGTTAGGCAATGGAAAAGAATCTTTAGGACATGCCTTTTTCAAATCTTTATAATCTACATACATCCTAAGTATTTTCCCTTTATTAGCAACTACGACTACATTGGCTAATCATTCCGGATATTTTACTTCCCTAATGGACCCTATTTTTAGAAGTTTAGTTACCTCGTCCTTTATGAATGCGTGTTTTACCTCGGACTGGGGCCTTCTCTTTTGTTTCACCGGTCTAAACTATGGGTCCAGACTTAGTCAATGTGTTGTTATCTCCAGTGGGATCCTGTCATGTCTAAGTGGGACCAAGAAAAACAATCTATGTTATCAATAAGAAATTGGATAAGCTTTTCCTGAGTTCGGGGGTTAACCCCGTACCCTGGTATACCTTTTGCTCGGGAAGGTACTCGATCAATATAACATGTTCCAGGTCTTCGACCGTTGATTTTGTAGCGTCGGAATCTTCGGGAACAACAAAAGTTCGAGGAGTCAATAAATCTTCCTCTTCTTCTTCCATTTCCAGCTTCTCTAATTCGGTTGAGGCTGGCGGCAGTGATTGCTATTTGTCTTCCTGTTTACCTTTATGCTCAAGCCTTCCGATGTCGATAGTGCCGATATCGGTATTACCTCATCGATCGCAAACATTTCTTTTGCAGCATGCTGCTCCCCGTACACTGTTTTTACACCGCCCCACATCGAGAATTTCATCATTTGGTGGAGAGTCGAAAGGGACTGCCCTCATGTTGTGGATCCAAGGCCTTCCGAGTAGGGCATTGTACCTCATGTCGCCCTCGATTACGTGGAACTTGGTATCTTGAATGGTTCCAGCCACAGTCGCCGGTAGAATAATCTCTCATTTAGTTGTCTTATTAGCCATATTGAAACCGTTTAAGACCCGAGCTGCGGGCACAATTTGATCTAGTAGGCCGAGTTGCTCTACGACCCTCGATCGGATGATATTTGTCGAGATACCTTGATCCACTAAAACACGCTTAACTTGAACTTTATTTAATAAGATAGAAATTACCAGAGCGTCGTTGGGTGGCTGAGAAATTTCTTCTGCTGCTTCGTCGTTGAATGATAAGGTGCCTTCTGGCACATAATCTTGAGTTCGTTTTTCTCTAGTGATTGATACCTTAGTGGATTTGAATATGGATCCCTGCGGAATGTCGACCTCACAGACGATCATATGAATGACATGTTGTGGCTCCTCCTAATCATTTTATCTATTGGCGTCCCTTTCTCTGAAATGATTCTTAGCTCGATAACTTAGGAACTCTCGAAGGTGGCCCTCATTGAATAAAGGGGCTACCTCCTCCCTTAATTGTATGCAATCCTCGGTCCTATGGCCGTGCATGCCATGATATTTACACATCAAATTGGGGTTTCTTTGGGAAGGATCGGTTTGTATGGGTCTAGGCCATATAGTATCTTTGATCCTTCCAATTGCTGATACAATTCCTGATGCATCGATACTGAAATTATATTTCGATAATCGAGGTGCCTCTATGGGATCGACGTATTTATCAAAACCAATTTTGCTCATAATTCCTCGAGAATACTGTCCTCGATCACTTCTTCAATCGTTCTGAGAGGAATTGCGTCCTGGACATTGTTTCTTCGATCTGCGGTGTATGGTTTATATCGGTCTTTGTTCGACCTTGGCTCCCTGTTGATGTCCCTTTGATTTTTAGCTACCGACATGTTTGGATGTACTGAATTGAAAGGAGCTCCTAGTTAGTCATCATCGACCCTGATCTTCGATTGGTATCGATTGTGTACATCTGCCCAAGTTACAGCCAGATACTCGATCAAATTTTGCTTCAACTGATGTGATGCTATCGAACTCCGTTCATTCAACCCCTGAGTGAAAGCTTAAACGGACCAATCATCTGTGACCGGTGAAAACTCCATGCGTTCCATTTGAAATCGGGATACGAATTCCCTTACATTATCCCTCTGTCTTACCTTGAAAAGGTCTGATTTCCTTGTCGCAACCTTTATGGCCCCAACGTGCACCTTTACGAAAGAATCTGCTAACATGGCAAATGAGTCGATGGAATTTGGGGGTAGGTTGTGGTACCAAATCATAGCTCCCTTCGACAGGGTCTCTCTGAACTTTTTCAATAACACAGATTCGATCTCATCATCTTCCAAATCGTTACCCTTGATGGCGCATGTGTAGGAGGTGACATGCTCATTGGGATCGGTGGTCCCATTATATTTAGGTATGTCCCGCATACGAAACTTTTTTGGAATGGGTTTCGGAGCTGCTCTCGGAGGAAACGGATTTTGTACGAACTTCTTCGAATCCATTCCTTTCAAGATTGGCGGTGCCCCCGGTATCTGATCAACTCGGGAGTTGTATGTTTCCACTTTTTTATCATTAGCTTCCAGTTTCTTCTCTCGTGACTCAATTCTTTTGTGAGCTCTTCGAGCATTTTCATTATCGCAGGATCAGCCCCTGATTCGTTATCATTCGACCTCTCTGGGACTGGCTCGGTACAGCGAGTGATTTCTGGCTCGACCCCACCAGAGCTCTATGTTGATTTTGTAACTGAGCAATAGCGGCATGCTGAGCCTGAAGCATCTCGAATATCACCTGGAGACTGACTCCTCCGTATCCTCTGCTCTGTGTACCTTGGCCACCAGATCGGCCTTCTCTGCATACACTCCCTTCGAGGTCTGCGCCTAGGTCCGCATTTAAAGCAACATGCAAACTGACATCGATTGAGCTGGCAATCGGTGCTCCTTTGAGATTAGCCTGTGGCACCTCGACTCTTAGAGCAATCACATTATAATTTTCCCTGTGAAATCTGAGGCCACTGTCACCGTGTGTAGGTGCGTTTTGTGAGTTTGACATGTTTTGACCTGAAAGCAAAGATACTTGACAAGAACAAGCGTAAAATATTGTGTATTATCAGAGTCAGCACTGAACAATCACTATTATCCTTAGCCCCACGGTAGGCCAAAACTGTTTACCCTCAAATTCGGATAACAATTAAACTTATGTTGTGCGTTTAAGGATATGTGATTTAATCCAATACCAATTGATAAAAGAATTAAGCATGTGAATTAGATAATAAAATAAATCAAACCAGTATGTAACCGAAGCCTTGACATTGATTTGAGACAGTCTCGAGGTAGGATAGCAAAATCAGTAAAAAATAGAGTAACTCTGATGAACAGTAAGTGAAATAGCAAGAGAGTAACGAGTGTATATATTTTTATCAGTGAATAATGATCATTACAAATGAATGAGATTCATATTTATATAACAGAGGAGTCATAAATAAGGTACACTTCTAATATAGTAGAAAATCTATATTAACAACTGATTAACCACCGCCAGATCGATCCGTTCCGAGATTCACGCTGCGATCCTCGATCTATCGCGGATATCTCGCCCTTTCCGTTATTAAGCTACACCGATGTTACTTCGGAGTTTGTCTTTTTCTAGCCTCGATTATTGATGTTGACCTCTGCTTGGGAAGAGATTTCGATTTCTGACTCGACGTTCTGTTTTCTTAGCATGACACTCTTATTTCGATCAAGGAATAAAATCGAATAGTCCTGATTTTGCCAAATACACCAAATTCAGTAACAAGCAGCGAACTCTCATTCGTCATTCTGTTGCCGTCATACTCAATGTTGTCTCGATCATTAGTATTAGCTGGTTCCTCATTATTGGTAGTACAACTCATCATTGATTTGAAGTTATTCTGTTGGGGGAGCTTTTCTCAGCTTCTAGTTGCATGACTTGTCATCTTTCATGCAAAAGAAGAAAATAAAAAAAAAAATTTGGTTTATCAAAAAGAAATACTTCCTATTTTTATTTATGTGAATTTATTTTTTTTTTGATCCGTTTTAAAAAAGAATATTCCCTTTCTAAATTTGATAACTATTTAGCTTAAACTTATAATTATATCCTTAATGAAAAACTTTTATAACCACATAAATATTCTGGACCCCTTTTTGACTTGTTTAGAACCACAAATTCAAAAAGTCTTTATTTTTTCTTAAACTTCCTGCCTAGTCAAACATGTTCACATAAATTGGAACGGAGGGAGTAGTAACTAGAAAAGATAAGTAATTTAGTATTTATTTGTAACGAAATAAGGAAAGCAATTACTCCATTTGTTTCAATTTATGTGAATCTATTTTCTTTTAAATCCGTGCCAAAAAGAATAATTTCTTTTCTTATTTGAAAATTATTTTGCCTTTATGTAATGATTTATAGTCACACAAAATATATGTGACTCATTTTATACCATAAGTTTAAAAGTCTTCTCTCTTTTCTTAAATTTCGTGTTCAGTCAAATGAATTCACATAAATTGAAACGAGGGAGTACAAAGTAAGGAATCGAACCTCTATCAATAAGGTAAAAGTTCAAAGTAGTCAACTAATTACTGAACTACGTACCAGGATTCTCCGTCGAGTAATTTGTTGAAGGTTATTCATGAGGTATGATAGAGGAAATTAACCAGAAATCAAAAGGTTACTCTTTTCGGAAAGATGAGGAGACTGTCAAATCGGAGTTAGTGTATGGAAAAGGGTGGAGGAGAGAGTAGATAAGAGGGATAGGTAACACCTTACCTGCTAATCACAAACTGCCGTACGTAACAGAATTAAGAAGATTTGTGTAGACATGAGAACTGATTCTTATTCAGTAGCTTTCCTCCTGTCCACATTTTGAACTGGACGTTCGATATATGCAACAAATTATGGGGGACCCTCCACATCTTTTGTCTCATTATTTTGTTCAATTTTGATTTTTCTTTCTTTTTCTCAAGGGACTGTATTGTTGATTTCTTGCCTTAGATAAGGGGCCAATCATTTACTGTTTCTGTTTTATCCACAATAAGTTATACCAATTTTAGAAGAAATAATTAATCTACGTCAGTTCACCACCATTTCTTGAACAATCCACATTCTAAAATATAATACGTAGACTACAATAATAAGGTTTCACATGAGGAGTAACATGAGAATGTCTTCTTTAGTCCTGGTGGAAATTCTTTTTTTTTTTTCCATAAAGCTTAGACGTGACTCAATTTCGTTCACTGTAACAAATAAATTAAAGTGGAATCGCTTTGTCATAATCATTAAGATAGAGGATTTTACACATTCCACTAGTTGCATCATCACTCATAGTGTATGGCATGCATGCCAAGGTTAGCTTTTCCATAGGAAATTTCCGTAACTCCACGAGTGCATATACGTGAGGCTTTTGTCATCTTGATTGATAGACAGATAGAGATCTGAGCCCCGAGGGGGGGATCTTTAAATCCAAAGGCATGCAATGCTATAGGCGAATCCAGGATATAAATTATGTGTTCAATTTTTAAAATATTTAGCATTAAACCCTATAAAGTTATGAGTTCATATCTGCTATTTTTGTAATTTTAATAAACTTTTACATATAAATTTTTACTCTGGGTCGAAAGTGATAGATTTAATTGAACCCGTCGACAATGCACTAAGTTTGCCCATTTGCAATGCCCCACACGTTGGAGAAAAATCCCATTACGTAATTAATGTTTATTCGGACTTGGAAATCTAACTTCTGTATTACGCAATTTGGTTACACTTGTTTTCTTCTACTTTTACAAGCAACTGCTGCGTACATCGGTCTCTCAATTCTGATTCTAGTTCAACTTCTGTACTGATAATTAAATGTTTTGTTCCTCCATAAATAGTCAATTTGATACTTATGTTGGGCAAGCATAATTATCCTGGTGTGGTGCATAATATTATTGTATATTCACTATTCAGATTCAGATGATAATAAATTTAAGTTTAAGATCAATTAATATGTCCTAACAAACTAAATGACACAAAAATCTATTCTGCGCCAAAAATACATGTTTTTAAAATAGTTTTGCTCACACTATGAAGTCTTCTACCTGTAGCAACTTTTCAACCCTGGTAATTTGAATTTAGTATCACTTTTAAATATTTTGCTAATACTATGAATTCGAAACTATATGACAATGCCTATTTTTCAATTATATGGCTATAAAGTGGTTAGTTCGTGCTATTAGTACAAGAATGTCAGGATTACACGTTGGGTGAAATTCAACAATATCTAGATTTAGAAGTGGTAATTAAAAAATAGTTAATATTTCAAAAGTAATAGAAATTTAGTCACTTTTCATGTAAAGATAAATCTGAACAAAAATACTGTTCAAAATCCGAAAAATATTCCAGTAAAATATACTGGAGTTCGAATTTTTTTACATGTGAACTCCAGTATATTATGCTGGAACTCCAATATATTAGGATGAAGTTCCAGCAAAATATATTGATCGAGCATAATATGTTGAAGTTCTTACAGAGGTGCTCCAATCTTCAGTATATTATGTTGTAACTTTCCGTGTGCTGGAGTTCCAGCATAATATGCTGGAAGTTCATACACAGGTGAACCAATTTCTAGTATATTATGCTGGAACTTTCCGTATTGCAGCAAAATAATGGCTATTTTTGAATAATTTTATAAATGCTGGCTATTTTTCATTTACTAATCAAAAAACTGGCTAGCCCGTGCTATTTTTACCGGCATGCCTGTTGAATAACCCAATAATAAAGGATCTGAGCCATTCCAAATTGAGAGCCCAGTTGAAAGTATACAGCCCAGTATTAACTAGCGGCGACTATAGAAGGCCTGATGTAGTTTTAATGGAGTTTCATTCCATCTTCCTACCAAATGGACAATCAACCACCACAACTGCAAGAAGCTTATCAACCTTGTCTTGAGACTTTCAATTACCCACAAGGATAAACACAGTAAAACCAATGGGATTTAGAAAGCAAACACCGAGATACTGCTTGAAATGTCAAAAAAAGAAAAAATTGAAAAGTCATTCTCAAATGTAGAAAAAACCTAGACTACTAATATTAGAGTTTAATTTCTATACACGAATAATGTAAAATTATTTTCACAATTAAATCATCTATTAGACATTATAAATAAATTTCTTGATAAAGATTAATTGTAATATGATAAAAAGAATAACTAACATGGTATCACATGTTAAAATTAACTGATATTTTTAATCAAATAGCCGTCCAATTAATTTCTTAAACTAAAAATAACAGGGGAATATATAATATACATATAATTCATGTATTATATATATATATATAATTATGCATAATCAATGTATAATATATGTATATCGATTAAAAAAAGTAAATATTGAATCTCGACTAAATATGTAACAATCCCATCGGTATATAAAAACCAATAGCTATCACAAAAACAAAGAGGACGTTGAACTGGCTTATTATCCTTAATTTTTCTGCTGATGACTCTGTTATCCCTTATTTTATTAATATTTTAGGACTCCAATTTCTATTTTATTAAAGATTTACTTAAATTTCAACGTTCTGTTTAGGTTGTGACGAAATAAGAAACAGGTTGCCTTAATATTAGCATGTGAATTGTGACGGCAGAAGCGGTAGGTTCTATGTGGACTTTGTTCAAAACATTATATAACTAATTAGAGGAAAAATTTAAAATAATTAGATTTACAAATGATAATTGAAAAATAGTCATAGTTTTAAAAGTAATAGAAATTTAGCCATTTTTTATGTAAAGATAAATTTGAACGAAAACATTGTTCAAAATCCGAAAAATATTCCAGCATAATATACTGGAGTTTGAGGATAATATATCGGAACTCCCGCATAATATACTGGAGTTCCGGTACAATATACCGGTCCAACATAATATGCTGGAAGTTCACACACAAGTGCTCCAATCTCCAGTATATTATGCTGGAACTTTCCGCGTGTTGGAGTTCCAGCATAATATGCTGGAAGTTTATACACAGGTACACCAATCTCCAATATATTATGCTGGACAGGTTCGTGTTGCAACAAAACAGTGGCTATTTTTCAATGACTTTGCAAACGCTAACTATTTTTCAATTACCGGTCTAAAAACTGGCTAACCCCTGCTATTTTTACTTAATTAGAAGTGTTTTCTATTTAATAACTTAGACCTTTAGATGAAATGGTAACTTTTAAGATTCACTTGTAAGAACTAATTAGAAGCACTTCTCCTCAATAAACAAGGTTGCACACCCCTCACTGCAATTTCGCTCGCGGGTATTCTTTGATTTGTTTTAATTTAGAGTCAAAGTTAATTGATCATCTATACCAATGTACTAGAGGAAAAACTATTCTGCGTCTGTTGTAGATTCTAAAAGTTGACAAAATTTGCAAATGCAAACTTATATACAAGATGAAAGAGATGAATTGATGCGCTGAGAAAAAGTACCACCTACTAATGGGTTTATATTGAGTCTTGTTAACTTGGGTTACATTGGCTTTTAGAATTGTTTGGGCTCAACAAATCGGATTAAGGGAGAGTGACGGAAATAGGATATTTTGATAGGAATTTTTACATTCCTATACACTATTTTAATTTTTATTACTTTCCTTATTCAAGTTTTAATATAATTACATATTATATACTCAATTATCAATTATATATTTTTAGGCATTAGTGATAATAATTAGTGTCCAAAATCACGCTAACGTATCTTCTACTCTCCCCATATTTCTCTCTCCACAAACCCTCCACATCCCACACGTATCTTGCACTCACCCACGTTTCTCTCTCCACAAACTTCAATATCCCTCCATTAACGTCTATTTACACTCTTCTTCAAAAATCAGTCTAAATTTTTACACTCTTCTTCAAAAATCCCTCTCCATTTTTATAGATTCAAGCTCTAAATACTCTACCACACACCTATTACTTGCTTAATTTTTAATGAAAAAGAATTTCGTAAATCAACCCTACAAAAAGCTAAAGTAGGTGATATTCCTACATTTGATTTGAGTGTTTTCTCAGAAAATTCACCCAAAAAAGGAAAAAAATCAGCACATGCAATAAAAGAGACCAAGCCCAGACTTTTTGTAATGACACGACCGGTCGTTTTGAGAATTTAAGCTCTGTTCGGTGGCATAAGACCTTGAGCAGCTTCACATTATGTATATCGACCTGCGTGCATGGTTGGATTCAATTACCAGATGATTCAGAGTCAAATTGGAAGAAAGATTCCAGTTTTGGAAGCTGAGAATTTGACCGGAATTTAACTTTTTGTGTAAACGGCTCCTGAATGAATTTTGGATGATGTCAACAGCTTTGAATGGTGAATTTGGACTTAGCTGTGCGTCCGGATTCGTATTTGGAGGTCACTAGGATAATTTGAGGCATTTTGGCAAAAATTGAAAAAGTTAAAGTTTGGAAAATGGAGAAGTTTGACCAACAGTTGACTTTGGTGATACCTGGCGAGAGTTGGAACAACTCCGTTAAGTTAATTGGAACTTGCCTGTAAAATTTGACGTCATTCCAGGTTGGTTTGATAGGTTTCGACACGTATTTTAGAAGTTGGAAGATTTAGAAGTACATAAGTTCAATTCATGGTGCGATTTGTAGTTTCGTCATTGTTTGATGTGATTTGAGGCCTCGAACGGGTCCGTATTAGGTTATTGAACTTATTGGTATGTTCGGACGGGGTCCCGAGGGGCTCGGGTGAGTTTCAGATATGTCAGGATTGTGTTGCGCTCGTTTTTTATGTTTCGGCGTCGTTTTTTCAAGCATAAATGGTACCACATTATGAAAATAAGCTCAAATTACTGTTTTGATTGAATCATTAGATCCGTATCATAATTACGGAGCTATAGCAAAAAGAATCGTCGAATTTGGACATCGTATGAGGAAGTTATGCTCATTTTAATATCGAGAAGAGAGCTGATGCTGGTGTTTCACAGGTGCGAAGTTGGATCCGCATCCGCGGAGCCGCAGGTGCGCAAAATGGTCCGCAAATGCGGAATTGACAGCTGGAAATGCGCAAATGCGGGTATTTTGCTCAGACTGTGTCATTTTAGTATTTTGAGCATATCTTGAGTTCTAGAGCTCCGATTGAAGTGATTTTTGCGTCGTTCTTCTCACCTTTTCATCGGGGTCAGTATCTATTATTTTTGCATTTTAATATGATTACAGAAGTTTATTTTTTTGAATTAATCCATATTTTTATTGGAGAATTGGGGGGTTTTTATCCAAAACTTTTCTAAAGAGAATAATTGGGTTTGAACATCTATTTGGTATCATAATTTGATGAAATTAGTATAGTTGAACTCGTAATTGAATGGGTATTCAGAATTTTTAAATTTTGTCGGGTTCTGAGATGCGGGCCTAGGGGTCGAATTTTGGGTCGATTTCTAGATTTTTTTAAAGATTATGACTTTTATGATCCGGAATAGTTCCTTACAAGTTTTATTTGTGTTTTGAAGTTATTTTGATTAGATTTGAGCCGTCCAGAGGTATTTTCACCCGCGGAGTTCATTTTAGAGTACCGGTTTGTCGTCTTTGAGGTAAGTATCTTACCTAACCTTGTGTGGGAGAATTAACTCCTTAGGATTTGAGTCATCTATGTTGATTGTAGTATTTGTGCGTGGGGTGACGAGTACATGCTCGAACTTATATGTAGAAGGTTGACCTTTTAGGGTTCTTAGGTCCTTATATTTCCTTGTGTATGAAGTTGTATTTGTTAAGACTGAGTTCCTGATTACTGGTTTCATCTTTACCTGCTTAAATTAGATTACTTGATTTTAGATTCACTCTATTTCCTATCTAGCTCCTAATTGACTTAACTGAAGGTTTCACCTCTTCAACCATCATGCTATATTTTTCATAAACTGCCTATTAATCGAAATTAGTATTATCTCATCCTATAAGTATTTAGCCTTAATTGGAGTTACGAGTCTTTTTTGCTGCTTACCCTTATTTGAATTGTTGAATATCTCTCATAATTGCTCAACCTCATAAGGAGTTTATATAACATATACCTTAGTCGACTTGTCCTTACTTGAAATTATTTGATTGTGTTGAGTTCTTATTGGTGACCTGAATATTGTGGATTCGTTGCTACGTCTTGTTTTTCCTTGGTTAAGCTGTCCTTTTTACACTTCGGATTCTTTACCGTGATTATTCCTTGTGAACGAGTTCATCTATTTCTTTGTGAATTGAAGTGCTTGTATTGATTTACTCGCCATACTTTGTATTACTGTCATTGTTTCTTTGTACTTGTTGTGGTGATGTACGAGTTTTCTACCGCACTATAATTGTTGTCTTTGTTGGTTGCGCTGCATATTTAACTTGGGAACTACAGACGTACTCTGGGAGATCCCCCCTGTACTGCATAATTACTTTGGGGACTACAGACGTATTTTGGGATATCCCCCCTGCACTGCATATTTACTTTGGGGACTACGGATGTATTTTGGGAGATCCCCCCCTGTATTGCATATTTATTTTGGGACTACGGACGTATTCCGGGAGATTCCCTTGTACTACATGACTAATTTTGAACAACGGGAAGGAATCCCGGTAGATTTATCTTGAAGAAACTATGTTCAAAAGATATTTTCTTGAAAAGTGTAGTTGAAAAACATTTACCTTGAAGAAAACTATGTTTGAAAGATATTTATTTGAAAAGTATTTACCTTGAAGAAAACTATGTTTGAAAGACTATTATTTCGAAGGGTATATTTGAAAAGTATTTATCTTGAAGGAATTACGTTTGAAGATTTTCTTTCTGCAAAGTATATATTCAGAGGAAGTATATTTCAAAGGAATTTTCTATTTGAAATGATTATATTTTAAAGTTTTCAATATAAACTTGCCGGTGAAAGGTTACACTCGAAGATTTGACCAATTTATTGGGGTTGTTGGCTAAAGCTTGATGTGGAAACTATTGCAGTTCTGAGTTACTACTTGTTCTTACCGTATTGTGGTTTCCGATTTTTGGCTTGTGCTCCTGTCCATCCTTCTGTGTATTATTATGATGTCCCATTGTTGTTTGATGTATTTCCTTCCGCATTCTAGTTGTTATGTTGTTAACTATATTGTGTTGTCATTAGATAGATGTCATATTCTGTCATTCCAATATTTATGCCTGTTTAATTTATTGGACCAGTGGGTGTCTTGACTAGTCCTCGTCACTACTTCACTGAGGTTAGTCTTGATACTTACTGGGCACCGCTGTGGTGTGCTCATACTACTCTACTATATATTTTTGTGCAGATTCCAGGTTTCGCATACCCGGCCGATTGATTGTTAGCAGCGCGGTTGATGTTGTAGAGACTCAAGGTAAAACTTCTTCAGCATTCGCGATTTCGGAGTCACCGTCTTATTTTCTGTTCTCACTGTTGTACTTATTTCTGAACAGTGGTATTTTAGGAGTTATAGTGTAAAATTCTGTAAAGCTTATGACTTGTACTTACCGGGTTTGGGAAGATGTGTAATGTGTAGAAATTATTCCAAAAATCACTTAGATGATTCTTATATTATAATTGATTTTGTAAATAATAGGCTTACCTAGTCCTTAAGACTAGGTGCCGTCACGATACCCAACGGAGGGAAAATTTGGTCTTGACACTTTTCCCACATGAAACTAGGGCAAAAGCTCATACAAAATAAAAGCACGATATTGATGCCGATGAATCCTTGATACCTGTTAAATCTGCAAAATGAAAAGGCAAAGAAATTGCTTCCGATGATGATTTCGTCGAAGAAGAAGCTATCATAAAATTTGCAAAAAAAAATTAGAGGGTCTCATACTGTTAAACCTTCAAAAAAGAAGAAGGTTCAAAAATCTTCTAAAACTATTTCTCAACGGTCGTTGGAGAAGGTAAAAATTTAGTAGTTTCAATTTTTTTAAAGCTAAAAAACTTGTTCTCATTCTTATGAATATGAATAATTTTTGTTTTTGTAGTTGTAGAAAGTTTGTCTACATTGTGTAGATTTATTGTACATTTATATTTTTTTATATTGTAGATAAATTGTAGTATAAACATAATTATTTATTTTTCTGGTTTTGACTCTGTTTTTATGATTGTAGATAAATTATAATATAACTGTAGTTATTTTATTTTCGGGTTTGACTCTGTTTTTCTGATTGTAGATAAATTGTAGTATAACTATAGTTTTTTTTGTTTTCTGGTTTTGAAACAAGTTTTAATAACTTTTCTTTTTCTTTTGCTGCAGAATGGACCTTTTTTGCACCTCCTGATGTTGATTATGAGATCATTAGGTTTCAGACGTTATCGACCCCACTATTCCTAGCCAAATCAAGGATTTACTGTCTGAAAATGGTTAAAGCTGTTTAAGTAGATATATTTTGGGTATTTTCTTTCCTTGACCAAAATATGTATGCAAAATAAATCAATTCATCTTCTCATGAAGTATGAATTGAACGTATCTGATTCCGAATTTTTTTAAGAGATTAAGGGTCATAGGATGAATTTTGATTTGAGAGAGTTTGCCCTGATTAGCGGCATTAGATATTTTATGAAAGTTACAGACTTTGATTACACACCTAAGTATGACAGTAAAATAATGAGATGCTATTTTCCAAAAAAGAAAAAAGTTGAGAAGTCATACTTAGAACAAATTGTAACCAGCCGTAGTTGGGTAAACGATAAGGATGCAGTCAAGCTGTGTATTTTCTATCTCATAGAATTCTTCCTCTGTCCTTTAGACAAAGATAATGTAGGTTTGATAGACCATTTTAGGTTCTATTTGGTGGACTCGGGGAAGTATGAAAACTACACATGGGTTAGTGAATCTTATACACAATTGCTTCAGTCCGTTAGGCACAAGCTCAACCCTTCTGTTCATTTCTATGTCAGTCGAGGCTTTACACTAGCTATGCAAATATAGTTGTATGAGTGTTGCTCTACCGTCAACACTGATATAGCTACAAGGGTTGCTAATTCGATCCCTCGCATACTTAGTTGGTCAGCTATTAAGGACAAGATAGGTTGCCTTCAATTGAAGATAGAATGATCAAACCATCATGGATCAAGGTAAATGGTTTTCACTTCTACGCAGACAATCTAATACATATTATTGAAAATATTTATACATATTATGTCTAAGTCACTCACATTTCTTTTTTTCACACAGTTCACTAACATAATTGAAGCACCAGAAGAGCTTTCAAGAATGAATTTACCAGATAAAGGTTAATACATCCTTGAAGAAGTTGAAACAAAGTCCAAGCATCCGATAGATGCTCCATCTCCATCCGGGCATAAGCAGGCAATTGGAATAGATGACAAGAAACATATTGTGAAACAAATAAAAAAATAAAAGAAAAGATGTTGACAAGGTAACATATATACATAATCATAGATGGTTTCTTTAATTTATGTTATTCAAATTATTTCGTTAACTCTTTCTATTTTAATATGTAGGTTGGTTCAGATCGTGGATCTTTCAAGAAAGACATTTTGAAGAACTAGGTAGCATTTGACTGCTACTCAATGATTCAATCAAGGTTGTTTTACAGGCGATAAACAGTCAAAAGGATAATATTGATGCTAAAGTTTCATTTGAAATATATTCATTTTAGACAATATGTTTTTACCATGTCTAATTTTATATTATCCTTCATAAAGTATATAGCCTAACAAATTAAATTCCTACAGTTTACTGGCAGTTCTACAAAAAATGATGAGCACTCTAGAGAAAATAACAATCAACACTTTTGGGGCAGTAGTGCTAAACCAGTGCATGCCAGTTGTAGTAAAACATGCATCTACATTATATCTACGCTATATTTACAATATATCAACATATATCTATATTATATCTACAATATATCTATAGTATATCTACATATCTATATTATGTCTACAATCTATCTACATTATGTTTACAATATATCTACCTATCTACGTGAATGAAATATAAATTGAGGAGAATGTTCCTGTACGTGTTGATTTATCTCCCCAAATTAAACTACAATTTATATGCAGTGAGTTAATGTTTACTTCAAATTATCTATAATTTCATTAAGTTAACATATTTATTGTAACAAAGAAGGAAACTATGCATGCAGAATCTCCAAAACAGGAAGCTACAATAAGCATTCCAGGAGAATAAAAAAACGAGGAGAAGGAGACAAAAATACAATCTCCCATTCAAGAAGCGAATGTTATACAATAAGGAGATGATTGCTATGAAGATTTCAGTGGTATTATACATTATATTATAATTGTTACATGTTTAATATAAGTTTCAATTTTCAATAAAGAGCTGATGCAACATGTCTTCTTATTATTTTGTTTTAAATTTTGAAAGTAAACCATCTGACTACATTAATGTAGGTGATTCAGACAATGACTCCAGATCTGAAAAAAGGGAAGTAACACTTGATGATTTTGAGCTTCCAGAGAACTTCTCCCAGATTATTAAGTTCGGCGAGCTTAATGAAGATGAAACAACGACTATGCATCAAGGAAGAACAAGGCAGCCTGGAAAGCATTCCAGATCCCCCTTTCTCCCTTTTTACAGTTCTGGGGGAGCACTTCTGTTGGACCTCCAATTTTCTTCATCAAGCATCCATTTACTGGGGTTATTGGCGAAGAAGTTGATCTTGACTTGTTGGAAGAATTCAATAAGTGGTTATACTTTGGTATCAATACAGTTTCAAAGAGATTAATTTATACAATTTGTTCATATTTGGAAGTGCATTCATCTTTTGGATTTCCACTTGAATCTACATATTTATTGTAATTGCTATGTGTTTAAATAGGAGGAAGGCACCTTTATTCTGTAAAAGATAACCAACTTAAGCCGTGGTATGATCTTGGAGTGGAGAAATTTTATAAAAAGACTGATTTTATACTTTGGCACATCACGAGCAAGTCCTCAACGACACGGTAAACACATATCCTGGAAGAATTTAATGACTAGCTATAGTATTCTGTCATCTAAAGATTTTGTAGTTTTTTTGTTTAAAAATTGTAGTTAAATTGTATGAAGCATTGCGAAATAATGAAATATGTTTTTATGAGTATGGTCCTCAAAACAAAATATGTTTTACAACAACTGATTGTATATTCAAGACTAGAATTGAACAAATTTATCAGAGGTACATCAATGCTCCTACTGATAAATAAGAAGCTTGCTGTTGTCAAACCTCAGGTCGTCGTATCAGAATACATATTGGGGTACAGGTTACTCGCAAATGTTGCATGGAATCAAGTTGATTTTGTGATTATATCCATAAACATTGTGAAAAAATTTCATTGGTTGTTGGTTGTGTTTGTCATTACCGATAGGGTTCTATATGTTTATGATTCTATGGTCTCTTCAAAAAATCACAACATTGTTGAATCTGTCGTCAACAAGTTTGGTGTTAGACCCCCCTCTACTTGTCATGCACTGAATTCTATGGCAAGCGTCCTGTAACAACCCAGCCGGTCGTTTTGAGAATTTAAGTTCCGTTTGGCGGCATTTGATCTTGAGCAGCTTCACATGGTGGATTTGGACTTAGGCGTGCGTCCAGATTTGGTTTTGCAGGTCTGTAGGGTGATTTAAAGCATTTTGGCGAAAGTTGAAGTTTGGTAAATAGAGTGGTTGATCCATTGTTGAATTTTATGATATCAGGGTCGGAATGCGATTCCGAGAGTTGGAACAGATCCGTTATGTCATTTGGGACTTGCCTGCAAAATTTGATGTAATTCCCGGTTGGTTTGATAAATTTTGGCGCGAGTTTTTGAAGTTGGAAGATTAAAAAGTTCATAAGCTCGATTCATGGCGCGATTTGCATTTTCGGCGTTGTTTGACGTGATTGGAGACCTCGAGAGAGTACATTTTAGGGTATGGAGCTTTTTGGTATGCTTGGATGGGGTCCTGGGGGCCTCAGATGTGTTTTGGATGAGCTTCAGGCCAATTTCTTCTATTTTTGGATTGCTGGTTTCTGGTGTCTGATATTCTCTTTTACGATCGCATAGGGCCAGTCGCGGTCACGTAGTGTTCTATGGATCTGCCCTATTTTTCTTCATCGCGTTTGCATTGTACGGTTCGCAATCGCAAACATGTGAAATCTTCTGCACCGCGTTCGCGTTTGATCTTCCACGTTCGCGAATTGGTAGCCTTGTTTCCTTACTCTGTTCTTCGCGTTCGCGTCTTTGAGCACGCGATCGCGTAAGTCTAGCTTACTGTTATCCGTGTTCACATCTCTTCTTTCGCATTTGCGTAGGGTCGTTTTGGTCAGCCTTTTTTTCCTTCTTTGCGGTCGCATGGGTTTTTCCGCGATTGTGATGCATAAACACCTGGGCAGAATATAAGATCTTCAAATCGAGGGTTAGAGCATTTTTATCATATTTTGACTTGTAGAGCTCGGTTTTGAGCGATTCTTTATGGGGTTTTCAAGCAAATCGATTGGATAATTGTTCTTCACCTAGAATTTATTATATTCCATGATTTTATATTTATTTTTACCAATTAATTTGTGTTTTGAGTTGAGGAAAATGGAGGTTTTTGGAGAAAAATTTCAAAATGAAAAATCATGATTTGAGGGACGAAATGGTATTAGAATTTGATAATTTTTGTATGGTTGAACTCATATCGAAATGGGTGTTCGGGCTTTGTGAATTTTGTCGGGTTCCGAGGTGCAGGCCTGGGGGTCGACTTTTGGGATCAATTTCTAGTTTTTTTTAAAGATTGAGACTTTATGATCCAGAGTAGTTTCTTATAAGTTTTATTTGTGCTTTGAAGTTGTTTTGGTTAGATATTAGCCGTTTGGAGGTCTTTTCACCCGAGAAGTTCATTTTAGAGTACTAGTTTGTCTTCTTTGAGATAAGTATCTTGCCTAACCTTGCGTGGGGGAATTACCCCTTAGGATTTGAGTCTTCTATGTTAATTTTAGTCTGCGTACGTGAGGTTACAGTACGTGCTCGGACTTATGTGGTTGAAATTGGCCTTTTAGGGTCCCTAGGTTCTTGTATTCATTGAATATGTAGTGGTACTTGTATGATTATGTTCCTTGGTTAATGGTTTCACCTTTACCTACTTAAATATAATTAATTACTTCATGATTCACTCTTATTGATATTTGATTCATATGTGCCTTAATTGAGACTGTTACTGTAACGACCCGGTCCATCGTTACGTAGAACCTGCATTTTAATTGATGTTATTGACTTGTCATAGGTTGGTTATTCTGTTATTGATGTGTTAGAGTCGATAGGATTTAAATTGAGTGGTTGTGGGGAGAGTTCAGCCATGTAGCTTTTAAAGATAGCCTTATAATGGGAAAAGTCAACTAGGAGTTGACTTATTGGGAAACGACCTCGGAATGTGGATTTTATGGCTCAGCTAGCTTCGTTAGGTGATTTAGGACTTAGGAGTGTGTTCGGAATATTTTTGTGATGTACGGTGCAAAATTAGGATTGAACTGGCGAAAGTTAGTTTTTGGAGATTTCCGATTGGCAATGGAAAATAGACTATCGGGGTCGGAATGAAATTCCGACAGTTGGAACAGGTTGCTGATGTCATTTTGGATATGTCTACAAAGTTTCAGGTCAATCGGAGTTGTTTTGGGTAGTTTCGACATCATTGGTGGAACTTAGAAAATTCAAAGTTCATAGGCTTGAATTCGACGTGTCTTTAGGGTTCTGATGTTGTGTTTGATGTTTCGGAGGCTCGACTAAGTTTGAATGATCATATATGATGCGTCGGTATGTTTGGTTGGGGTCCCGAAGGGCTCGGGATGGTTTCAGATTGTTAACGGGGAGTTTGGAATAGTTTTGTCACTGCTGATGTTTCTATTGCTGGTGTTTTCGCACATGCGGATGGGGAGCCTGATCACGCTCAACTATGTCATATATAAAGACTAAACGGGCGCTGCAAATATAATCTGGGGTATTACACCCAAAGTCGATCCCACAGAGAATTGTACGTATCAATTGAGTCTATAAAATACTAAACTGTTACTTAATCACTTTTCTCAAGACTTTTGAATATCAATTTGTGTTGTTTAACTAATTATACTAACAATAATAATAAACTAATAATTAACTAACAATTTAATGTAAACAGTGATAATAAAGGTCTAAGGTTATGGTTTCCCCCGTTGGTGA